>OX438786.1:13020797-13191797 GCA_949316455.1 Acleris holmiana | reverse complement strand
GTAATTGTTAAAAAAATACATGTTTTGAAAAAACTTATAATGAATACTTTTGTTCCAGGAGGAGTATGGTCCCTCAAAAACCTCACTATCACCGTCCCTCGTGCCGTCCCCTCCGGCGAGGGCCAGGCCGCAGTACTCCGGTGCTCCTACGACCTGGAGGGAGCAGCGCTGTACAGCATCCGCTGGTACCGCGGGGAGACGGAGTTCTACCGCTACGTCCCCAGGGAGCTGCCGCCCAGCATGGTGTTCCCACTGCCTGGAGCTTCTGTTGATGTAAGTATCAGGTCGCGGGAATTTATTGAATACCAAGTTCGATTCCAATTTCCATTAAAGTTACATAGTTAAAGACTGCCCTGATTAAACTTACATTGAGATCAGTCTATACAAACAGATAGACATACTTACAATCCTTTTTTCCATCTATTTATCTGATTGTTGCTATCTTATACTGGTAAACATCTTAGCCTACTTGTGCAAAATGTGGTTACTGTATTATCAACAAACTTTTTTAGAGTTGTTGACTCTGGGAATGAAGGTTCGATGTTATGTATGTATGTGTATGTGTGTTGCTATCTTTCCTGTTAGCTTTTGTGTGAGTATTTTCGGTTAGTCCACAGATAATACTCTTACCATATCTATTCTAGACTTTGTTTTCTGATTATTAGTCTACATTATTTGCTCTGTGACTTATGTTTTGTTTAAAGACAGTCGTGTATTATTGTTTGATCGTTTAAGAGGTTTTTTGTTGTTGATAGTTGACTCAGTCGGACCACCAGCAAGTCCGCATCGTGAATCTGAACCGCCGCCTCAGTGGGGACTACCAATGTGAAGTGTCAGCTGACGCACCCCTGTTCCACACGGATATCCGCTGGGCGCCACTGACTGTTGTTGGTGAGTCGTTCATAACCACTTGGATATTCAGCGAACACTCCCGAATAATGGCCGCCTTTAGGTGTAATATTTTTAGCGAAATGTCTCTTTTACGCAAAAGTTGTTTTTATGGCATGGAAGGCAAACGAGCATACAACCTAAGGCCACCTGATAGTAAGTGGGATCTCTAACCTATAGATACATACTTTCTTAAGACTCCCTGATCTTAAGATCGTAATGCGTTGCCAACCCTGAACACTAAAACGGAATGCCTCTTAGCTAGTTATTTCACCAGTTGCTTTGCTCAACATTTTCTTTGCAGTTCTTTCCTTACCTACACAGTGAGAATTTAAAATTAAAATATCAAAATAATGACGTTTTAGTTTGATGTGGTATTTCCTCAACAGTGTTCTTTTATAATTTTGGGTCCTGTGTCTGTCAGCCGTGTAAAGTGTCTAAAGAGAGTGCTACTTCTGTGTAATTTTTGACGTCTATTTGACTAGTATTTGTATGGAAACTGTACGTTTTAATTCGTTTGTTCATTGTTTTATTTGTGTACTCGCAGATCCTCCGTTTCGCGCGCCTCGTCTCTCGGTCTCCCGCGATAGTTACGCGCGAGGTGACGTCATCCGCGCCAACTGCACTGTCGACGAGGCTTACCCCGCTCCCAACATCACCTGGATCATCGACGACCACAAGGTTAGCATCTTCATCATGATTTTTAATATCAACATCACTATACGCGTCAATATCGTCACCTTTATCAAATTTAGCGGCATTGACCTAAGCTGTGGTGTTAGTGCATTCCGTGACAAGACACAACACGAGTGTGCTTTCTTCTTAATCATTGTCTCTTTTATTCATTGGTTTCGCATGTTGATTACTTTCAATTGTTATGTATATAGGTAAAGTAAGTTTTAACAGCGTCATTATTTCTATCCCTCTTAAAGACCAGCCCCCTTGTTAAGCACATAAAACTATAAAGTTTAATTAATATTCTTTGTTGCTTTCTGTCAAATTCAAAATGTCACAACGACAGATAAGGACAAATCATATTTTAAGCACACTTTTGCTATTGCGCATTTATCAATAAGGGGGTTAATAATTAAGCGTGTAGGTAGAGAGGACAATAGAGAGAACTCTCTCCAGGCGGGTGTTATGCCTGGGGACCGAAATCCATTTGGATGAAGTTGGAAGTTGTATATAAGTCAACCGACTGAAGAAACTTCGTTAGCGCGATGTAGCGCACTGTCAGATTTAGTTGCGCTGTCTGACGCTGGTGGCGCTGGCGAGTTGTTTTGTCTCAAGTTGTCACTAGATGTCACTAGGTCTCCACAAACGTATAGATAAAAGATGAGGGGGTTTAATTATGGTTAGTTTAAACTGTCATCAATCATCATTATATATATTAATTTTAATATTATTTTATAAAAAGACATTAAAAATGTCTTAGTTTTGAACTAATACAGATTGTTAACGAAAATTGTAAACAAAAATTAAGCAAAAGAGCACATTTAACTAAAAGTGAGGATGTTTAAACGGTAAATAAACTTCCACATGAAAGATTCCGTCAAGTCGAGGTAACTCCCACTCCGAACATTAAAGAAGCGAAAATAGCAATTAGCGTTGTTAACAATTAGGGTGTCGACGCGTGCTCCAACTTTGATCGTTTCTTTACTGGGAGTTGGTAGCAAATTATAAAGTGAATATCAATATTTATAATATTATTCTTATTTATCTAAAGTGTGTTAAGATTTTTACAAAAATATTCAAGAGTAAAAGTAAAATTGAACAATAAAATAACATTCTCAATTGTGCTCGACTATTGTTAATGAAGTTAGTAATATATTATTAATGTTATTAGAGGAATGATTAGAAATCTCAATAATAGTAGGTAGTTAGTTAGTGAAAACATTCACTAATTTACTTAGTTGATTAGCTTTGCCAATAAAGATCGGGCGCTAAACATGACGATGATGATGATGTGTAACAGTATTGTAACATAGATAGTTTCTTTGAGTGTGACATACAGACAGACAGACGGACATGGCGAAGCCTAGTTTGACTTCGGAACCATAAAAAAGACTAATATTTTTACAAAAAAGATTACAGACGTAGCGTTGTCATTGTTAACATCATAATCGGTTTAAAGTCCATCTTAGTCCTCAGGATTGGCAACGCATTTGAGGTCCTAGGATTATAGTCTTGAGAATTCAAATGTCTATGGATCTACTAGACAACGACAAACCTGTAAATAATATAATTGTTTTTTTTTTTTATGTAAAGGAGAAGGCACACGAGCACTCAGGCCACCTGATGATAAGTGGAATCTGAGACCTAAGACCTCAAATGCGTTGCCAACCCTGAGGACTAAGATGGAATGCCTCTATGCTAGTACATAATTTCACCGGATGTCTTATCCCCACACCGGAACAGAACAATGCGAATGTTGCTTGGCGGGTGGTTAATGGATAAGATGGTGGTAGCGATCCGGACGGACCCTGCACAGGGTCCTACCACCACTAAATTCTGATTTTCTGTGTTATGTACAATAAAGTGTTGACATACATGTAAACATACATACGAACATATTATTAACTTACATAGAGAAATACTTATACATACTTTAAGACAGAAAATATGTATCTCTCAGGAATTAATACTTTGCCTATACTGAGAATCAAACCGGGGACCACTAACTTCGCAGAAGGAGTCACTAGCACTACCAAAATTCAAAATATATTTTTTTAGTGAATTGGTCACATAGCCCGTGTGGTTGCCGGGTTAGTATAGTGCCAATCCATGTCTTCCCGTGGATGTCGTAAGAGGCGACTAAGGGAATAAGGGCTTGTAGTACTGTTAGGCAATGGCCTTGCAACCTGTCACTAATACACTGGTAAACATCTTAGCCTGGTTGTGCAAAAATGTGATTACAGAATTACCAACATCTCTTTTTGTAGTTGTTGGTATTTCTGTAGCTCTGCCTACCCCACTCTGGGAATGAAGGCGTGATAGTATGTATGTATTTATGGTCACAAAATCGCCCTTTTACACAGCGGTAATATACAGCGTGTAAATTTCATACGGGCATATATTTTATCCTGACGTAGTTAACGATCATACAAATCATGTGAGAAAGTTATTTTGTTGGTAACTTTTATTATTGAGGAGCAGTAAATTTTTTAAAGTTTGTCTTAGGAGCAATGTACGAAGTGTGCGAGCGTCCATCCGTCGTCAATGTATCGCCTGTATCCAAGTGCAAGGACGAAATGTGTGGAAACTAAATACCAATCTCAGGCGAGTGCACCGCCTGCACCGAAATTTTTGACTTTCATGGGCGAAGTAAACAAATGGCGAACCATAACAATTCGTGAGCATAACATGACTATTATGTAGATGCTTTAATTTAATTGCGCAATGTCATACATTGCTTGCTGAATTAATTAGTAAGAAAAAAAGAAATACAACTAATGTTGCTGTTACACACGTTTTTATGTTAATTAGGTTGTATATTAACTATTGTTAAAATATATGCCCGTATGAAATTTACACGCTGTAGAGTGGATCTACTAGCGCTTCAGACAAGACCATGGTTAGTTGCAGACGCAGCGTAGCAAGAAACTCCAAAACCACCTAGGCTAACATCGTTTACTTGTTATAATATTAAGAGCTAAGTATCAATAGACTGTATTTTATCAACCGTGACGGTTGAAAATTTCACAGATGGTGTGTTTCTGTCGCCGCTATAAGACTAGAGGCATTCCATCTTAGTCCTCAGGGTTGGCAGCGCATTTGAGGTCTTAGGATTATAATCTTGAGAATTCAAATGTCTATGGGTCTCAGATTTCACTTACCATCAGGTGGCCTGAGTGCTCGTGTGCCTTCTCCTTAACATAAAAAAAAAAAAAAAACTAATACTAAAAACAGAATAAAATTAATATTTAAGTTGGGCTTCCATACAACAAACGTGAATATTATGGAGTTTTTTGCTAGATTTAATAACGGCAACAGATAGCAGCTTGAAATATTTACAGAATAATTCATTAAATAAATTAAAGGGCTCCCATACAACCAACGTGTTTTTTTTGCCTTTTTAGGGTTCCGTAGCCAAATGGCAAAAAACGGAACCCTTATAGATTCGTCATGTCTGTCCGTCTGTCCGTCCGTATGTCACAGCCACTTTATTCCGTAACTATAAGAGCTATACTGTGGAAACTTGGTAAGTAGATGTATTCGGTGAACCGCATTAAGATTTTCATACAAAAATAGAAAAAAAACAATAAATTTTTGGGGTTCCCCATACTTAGAACTGAAACTCAAAAATTTTTTTTTCATCAAACTCATACGTGTGGGGTATCTATGGATAGGTATTCAAAAATGATATTGAGGTTTCTATTATATTTTTTTTCTAAACTGAATAGTTTGCGCGAGAGACGCTTCCAAAGTGGAAAAATGTGTGTCCCCCCCCCCGTAACTTCTAAAATAAGGGAATGATAAATGTAAAAATAATATATGATGTACATTACCATGCAAACTTCCACCGAAAATTGGTTTGAACGAGATCTAGTAAGTAGTTTTTTTTTAATACGTCATAAAAACATTGATCAAAGCTACAACGAACTTTTATATTATGTTACTTGCTGCTACGGAACCCTTCATGGGCGAGTCCGACTCGCACTTGGCCGCTTTTTTAAATCATGTCATAATGCAGTGTCTAATGCTGTAGTTGGGAACTCTTTTTGCGTGATTCGGACTCGTACTCGCACTTGGCTGGTTTTTTTCACAAACGGTGAAGTTAGTACTACTATGCGGACAGACCCAGAGTAAAAATCAGCTCATAATTATTACCCCATTACGCATTCGGCTCCCGTGATTGCTCCGAAACTTGGAACTCGCACAATGGAAACTTATAGATTTTTAACAAATTGCTTCTGCGATAAACTCCCAACTCGTAATGAACTGTAGAAACAGGTCAAACGCGAAGTTTCGGGGTTCAGTTAATAATGGTTTTACAAGAGAGAACATTATTTATTGTTTAAGAATTATTAATGAAAAAGACTCAAAATAGAATATGAGTGGCATACGAAGAGCAACCTCGTTTTCCTCTTGTTTATTGAAAAAAAATACAGCGTTTATTAGTAGAGGATTATGGAGCTCTGTTTCCTATTAGAAAAATAATACATGTGTAAAGCTGCGTATTAGTTAATGCTGTACACCTAAGCCTTATTGTAATTAAATTAGATTGTAACCGACCGACCAAGGGGTTATCTCTCACCCCTACCGCCATGAACCCCTTCGGTGAATGTTGTTATAGAAATCACCCCCAACATACAAACGAACAAACATACCTATATTTTAATTACTCTTCAAATCTTATTATAGATAGTACCTATAAAAGCTAAAACAGTAATTAGTATAGAAGTATTAGGAATTAGGTTTTTTCTTATTTTGCGGCTAAAATCGTGCTGAATAATTAAAAAACTATCTAGCCACTTTAAAAAGTCTTACATTTACTTCAATTGAATAGTTTAGCTAAGTTTAAAAATATTGTCTTTTCATACCAATACGAATAATACAAATGTACCTACGTAGGTATTTGTATTTCTTTCACGTTTAACAGAGTAACGGCAGGAATGATGGTTTTTTAACCGGAATTGTTGGGTAGTTTTACAAGTGGTACTTTTTACTGCGAAAATGTAGGAGTCGAGTATTTTCCACGAAGCTGTGAAAAATATTTCAATGTTTTCAGAGGCATTAATAAAAAACAGGATAGCGTGTTGTGTACAAGATTGGCTTGTTGTTTATTTAGAAAACTGCATGTATTTTTTTTGTAAAAATGTGAAAATGCACTGAAAGTACTAGGAGTTTTTTTTAACAATGTTAATCAAATAACATAATAAAAAACCGGGCAAGAGCATGTCGGATCATGCTCAGTGTAGGGTTTCGCAGCCGTTAAGTACTAAAAACATGAAAAATCATCAAGTAATCACTTATTTTCTATTTAAAGTCAATTAGTACCGTCGTAGATGATTTTAGTAGGTATAAACACTTTAATCGCCTTCGTCCATAATATTTTTGAAAGACCTATTCTACGACCCTCCACACTATAAAGTAGACGAGAAAAAAAAATACATGCCTACATTACGTGTAGGGAAGGTACACTAAAAGAATATATTTTTTTTACTTTTTGTACCACTTTGTTGGCGTGACTAATATGCATATTTATGCCAAATTGCAGCTTTCTAGTACTAATAGTCTTTGCACTAGGCTGCGGACGGACGGACGGACGGACGGATGGACGGACGGACATGACGAAACTATAAGGCTCCCTAGTTTGACTACGGAACCCTGAAAACATGTTAGGTCTTGTTTACAAGATGTATTAAATCCAGTATTTACTTTTACGAGTGGTTTTTACGATCTGATAAAATACATTATCTATCTCCAATAACTTGTCTTTAAGAACCTATTTCTGTAAAAATTCTTAAACAGAACCCAAACCCAGTAAAAAGATCTCCTTAAACTTAAACTTCGGCCCCATTCCTTTGTATTGAAAACATCGCGATCCCCATAGCATTCATTATAGCACGGAACGGAACTCTTGCGTTTCATTTTTGCTTCGTTGCCCAGAATGGCCAGTGGTTCCGAATAATGGCCGAACTGAGACTGAGCAAAATGTTGAACAAACTAAAATCACTCGGAATGAAAAAGGCTTCGCGTAAATATTTTTCCGCTGCATTTTTCTTTCCACTGCAGTTTTAAGCCTAAAATATTGAGCTTTCTGCTATCAGGAGCTAAAAGTAAATGTTTTTATTTTTCTATGGCAATGGAGTTTGGAAATTCGTACAATATTTGAGTTTTATTTCACTGTCAAATGCATTGAAGCAGTTAATGAAAACGTTTGGTAGCAAGCTTAACATTTACACAAAAACGTATTGTTTTTTCATTGGAACATTTGAAACGGATTATAATTGGGTTAACATATAATTTATTAACCTCGGTAATGGTTAACTACACAATGAAAAAACTTATATAAATAAATACATAGAAAATAAGCAAGACTCACGAAGAGATATTTGTGCTTATCACACAAATATCTGCCCTTCCGGATTTTGAACCCGGGACCGCTAGCTTCGAAGGCAGGGTCACTATCAACGCTAACGTGTGTGTTGCGAATGAGCTTTGTTGGTAGTGACTATGAAGCTAACGGTTCTGTGTGATCTCCGGGGTTTCTTTAAATGGCATAAAGAAGGTAAACGCACACACAATAATACAGTACAATACAATTATTGGACCCAGGAGATCACACAGAACCGTTAGCGTCATAGTCACTACCAACTAAGCGAACGATGTCACTACGTCTTTGGTCCCAGTGATATTCAGGTCAACAGGTCATTGCCCGCGGTTTACCTAATTAGTTCACCTCTGTGGTTTACGAATACTAAATTAATTAAAATTGATAGGTAGCTTTAAGTTATGATAGTCCTTTATAGGGCCCTATCGGCCAAAAGTTCCGTCGACTCAGTTAAGGTGTGCTAAAATGTCCAGGTGGACATTAATTAGGTGGACCACTGTCAATTAACGTCGTTATCGCATAATATAAACTTGATTGTCTCATTACCTTCACTTAAATAGCGATACTAACCCAGTTAACCTGAAGTCTAGATACGCCATTAATAAAATATTAATAGTTTATTATAACAGCGAAAGCTCTGACCCGAAAGTTCGCCCCTGAGGCACAACTTTGTCCGTTAATCGCGCCGCAGCAGAGCTTAATATTTAAGCTTCTCACATTTTACACAGCATGTTAAGCATAACTTGATAGCGGGAGCTTTTGGCTTCTTTGGACATAAATAAATAAGCTTCTCCGAAAATTTGGACTGAATTAGAGAGATTTTAGAGCGCTAGCGAGCTTTGAATAAATAGTAAGCTGTGCTTTAAAGAGATGCGCTGAAATGCGGTTGCTAAAGGCTTTATGTATGTTTCTACTAACGAAGAAACATTTGATTAATTCAACGATTTATCCGTTTTGTTAACGCCCAGGTCTTTGTTGCAGTTTGTTTGAGTTATGGTAAATTAGTTCTGAACAAAATCTTAAAGTAGTAGTAAGTCATTATTGTCGCAAGTCATAAGGTATTTAAAAAAAAACGTAAATGTATTTCCTTTTCCAGGATTTTTATAAATTAAACGTACCTAGTCTAGCCTTGTCTAGGAAATTTTTAGCGGTATAAAAATTATGACTATCAAAATTATTATATCAACAAAGTAATTATATCAAGAAATAAAAAGGAAACAACGGGCTCCCAGAGTGCACCTTACGGCTCAGTCAGTATTTTACCTATGATTTTTGAAAGAAAATGTTTTCTTGAGCTCAGTTTTTTTTACCCGTTCTTGCCCTCGTACGTATCTACACCGTCTGTCCGTCCATGCGACTGTCCTACCTTTTAAGGGCTTATTCAGCACTAACCCTATACTTTTACCATAACGTTAAACCTTGTAAATGTCGTCGTACTGCTTTTTCCAGAACGTATTCTCGTACCTGGTTCACTATTCAAGATACCTTTGGCCCCATAAGCCATCTGTTTCACAAGCAACCGAAAACCTAAAACGACCAATTATTATTGATACTCACAGATAGCAGAGACGATCCCCGAGCCGCCATCAGACCTGGACTTCTCGGAGCGAGGAGCGTCCAGCCAGCTGGAGCTGACAGTGCTGGAGACGGAGCAGTACCGTGTGGGGCTGACGTACACCAGCGCCAGCCTGGGCCGCGCACCCCGTGACCCCAGCCCTGAACCTTCATCCAGGAGGAACCTCACCACTATTAGGTCACCAGAAAATAACTTGCATCGCTTATCATGCTATATTATTTTAGGGTAGGGTTGTTAGATCCTAAACCTAAACACCCGGATAGGACCAGCCAGTTTACCAGACACCCTTAATTTTAGGTGCCCATCATTTTTCCGGAAACCCTGTCATCAATTATTTAATGTATCATTCCATCGAACGCTCGGCTCAACGTCCACACGCAAATGCTCACAGTGAGGACGCTCCTAGAAAGACGCGTACAAATCTTTCAGAACGTTCTGTCCCTTTCCCAAAACACCCGTTCCCAAACATCCATTCCAAAATAAAAGTTTCTTAAAATGAGCGTAGGCCAAAAGGCCAATTTCTCAACGCATCAGTATTTCAAAACACCCGGTTCTCATAGCATCCGTGTACCAAAAGATCCATCTCTCTTGACACCCGTATTCCCAAAACACCGGGTTTACGAGTATGATGTAGTAGACACGTGAAATTTATCAATCATTATAGTGAAACTTCTAAATATATTTGATTTCATTTGAAATTTAGGTAAAATGATATTTCTTCATCCTTAGATACACGATGGTACCGCCACCAAGTGGCCAGTTCGTGCTCGGCTGCGTGACGACAATATTCGACATCTACGCGCGTAAGAGCGAAACAGTCGCCATTCGGGAGGACACGCCTCGGCCGGAATCCGTCACTGGAGAAGATTCTGCGGGTATTTTTAATATTTAACCCCTGACAATAAAAGAAGGGTGTTATAATAAGTTTTGTGTATCTCTGTGTATCTATGTTTCTGTCGGACGCATCGTAGCTCCCAAATAGATTCAGCTCCCAATCGACTTAGACAGTTTTTTTTTTTAAATCGTTCGTTATAAAGGGGTCGTAAGTACTTAAAATTTGGGGATTCCAGTATTGAAACAATTTTATCAAAACTAATTAGCATTGGCCAAGCAGATGCCGTAGTTTCATTAACAGTCCAATTCACCAATTCATACCATTTTATCCCTAGCAACACAAATAAGAGCCAAGTTTGGCCAATTTACTGCAGAAATGACGAGAGTCTAAATTTAGTTGAAATTATTGTAGGTTTTTCTTTTCAGTGATAACACCCACTTCTATAGCATGGAACAGAAAAAGCAAAGAGGAACTTTAGCCAAAAAAAACTTTCATCTTAATTCTAATAATTATATAAAATTCTCGTGTCACAGTGTTTGTAACAAAAGTCCTCCGAAACGGCTTGACCGTATCTTATGAAATTTTGTGTATATTCAGTAGGTCTGAGAAATAGGACGTAAACTATTTTTCACCCTCCTCCCCCTCATTTTTTAATCATAATTTTACAATACAATACAAATACTCTTTATTGAACACCAAAAATTAAAAAATTCAAACAGAACATGGAACAGTACATTTAAATCATAGGTATACAACAGGCGGTCTTACCGCTAAATAGTGATCTCTTCCAGAGAACCTTGTAAGACAAATAACTGAGGACACAAATTCATGGCAGGCGGTGTAAACTAATTTGTTTAGAACTCAAACTAAATAACTACGAGAAACAATTAAATTATTATTGTGTTATATACCTATATGGCAGAACGACGTTTGCGGAGTAAGCTAGTAATATTATAAATAAGAAAATTTGTATGGTTGTAACTCTTACACCAGAGAGGCTAAACAGATCAGGGTGAAATTTGACGCAATGTTTATCCCCCCAGGTACCCTGCCCACCAGCAGCCTGTTCCTGCTGTGCGCCTGCGCGCTGCACGCGTTATGATCGCGCCGTCTCGCTCTAAACTGAATGTTGTGATAGACACATAATGATAGTCGCTAATTAGCATAAGGAATATATGTCAATGTTGCAGAATATAATGTGAATATGTAAATAAATTCATTAGTTACTGAGTGGGCTGTTTTATTTTTATTTCGTTTATGCCATTTACATGTTTGGTTAATGTAGGTATCATTTTACAAAAAAATATTTCTGCTGTCGCATTATTTGCAGCTTTTTGGTTAAAAATGTACATGTAAAGTACAACATTACGTTACATACAGTATTACGTTGTTGCGAAATTATAGTTTATAAAAAGATTTTTCAAACATTCTTTTAGTCAAATGGGCTGCAGTGCTGTAGATCAGCGCTGTGGCGACATGCTGCAGCATTTATGCTGACCTGGACGCCCTTTAAGTGTCTTAAGATATAATAGTTGTATAAGTTGTTTGTAGTTTGTTTTGTAATTATTATTTAGACCCGTGTGGTTGCCGGGTTAGAATTGTGCCACTCCATGTCTTCCCGTGGATGTCGTGAGAGGCGACTCAGGAAATAAAGGTTTGTAGTACTGTTAGGCGATGGGCTTGCACCCTGTCACTAATACACTGGTAAACATCTTAGCCTGACTATGCAAAATGTGGTTACAGAATTATCAACAAGTTTAGAGTTGTTGGTATTCTGTTGCTCTGCCTACCCCACTCTGGGAATAAAGGCGTGACGTTATGTATGTATGTATGTTATTATAGGAACAAAAAAACACGATAAATATTTTTTATTTCTTCTTAAATTAACATACATCCTTTTAAGAACCGGGATCTGGGCTGAGATTTAACATGGTAAAAGCGATATTGCCTTTGTCATGTTTTCATATTATCAGCGTTTTGATAAATCTTATTTATTTGACAGTAAATAGCGGACGAGTAAAAAAATACTAAAATACGTCAACGCAGTATCGTTTTAATCCTAGTAAAATAGAGGCCCCGCATGATGTAGGCTTGGGAAGAAATGTTTAACTAAAAGAAGAATAACTTTATGGCATCTGTGTAGGTAGTAGAAAAATTGGAAATGTTTCATCTTACATGGGGCTGGATATGGATAGTCAGAAAAGATGCATGGTTGCTAACCGACTTCAAAACCGACGAAGTTCTCAATTCTTCTGGTATTTTATGTACCCGATTACACAAATACCGCTGGACCTCTACTTTCATGGGACCAGTTGTTCCCATTTCCAGCACGTCAAGATCTGATGATGGGATCTTGGAGAAATTGAGGGAACTCCTCAAATATTATAAGAATACATATACGTGGACGACTTAACAGTATTATTATGATCACTAAAAGTAATGAAATAATACAAAAATTAAAAAAAAACTGAAGGCATAAACTTCTTTTAAAATGATAGGTAGGGTCAGTCCAGCTTAAGTCGGCGTCCCACAATTTTTTTAACCAAAAGCCGAATTCAGTTGGACTGACCTTATTGCATATTATTTTAAAAGAAATTTGTAGTTGAGAGGACAATAGAGAGATCTCTCTCCAGGCGGGTGTTATGCCTGGGGACCGAAGTCCGTTTTGGATGAAGTTGACGACTGAAGAAACTTCGTTAGCGCGATGTAGCGCACTGTCAGATTTTAGTTGCGTTGTCTGACGCTGGTGGCGCTGGCGAGTTGTTTGTTACAAGTTGTCACTAGATGTCGCTAGGTCGCCACACCAGCCCCCCTTTGAGACCGGAGGTTGATGGTGATGGACGACGTGCAGTCTGTGCGTTGAAAATGCCGCTTGCAAGTGCCAGTAGTAGTAGATGTCTCCAGTAGAGCTCAGAGCCGCGTCGGCGAGCGTAGCAGGAGAAGAGGAGTGGAGTGGAGAGTACACAGTGAGTCGTGTATCTGCTCCGTGAAGTACTCGTAGTAGGACGCAGTGAGTCGCGTTGCTGATTGAGAGTATTGTGCACACTGTAGACACCAGGCATGGAGATATATCAGAATGCTAGTGGTGTACAGTGTGGTTTGTCTGGCTTGCTGTGAGACTGCGTCATAGTGCTTGAAGGTCGTCAGGTTGCGTAAATGTCCATTGTCGTGGGTCACCAATGTAGTTGAGAGGACAATAGAGAGATCTCTCTCCAGGCGGGTGTTATGCCTGGGGACCGAAGTCCGTTTTGGATGAAGTTGGAAGTGGTATATAAGTCAACCGACTGAAGAAACTTCGTTAGCGCGATGTAGCGCACTGTCAGATTTTAGTTGCGTTGTCTGACGCTGGTGGCGCTGGCGAGTTGTTTGTTACAAGTTGTCACTAGATGTCGCTAGGTCGCCACAAATTCTTTCTTGCTCTTTGAAGACGGTTTTAAGTTTTTTTAACATTAATTTTATGTTGGTTCAGTTTATGAATTTCTTTTTTTAAGAGTCACAAATGACAAAATACTGTTACATGTGAAAGTAAGCGTACAAAATAGAAACAATGTTCATATAGCACCAACTTGACTATTGCATTTAGAAGCTAAGTCAGTGGTCAGATGTCTCCACAATATATCTTTAACCCTATTACTGTACAATATATACTAACTAAGAATATGCGGCCGAGTCGTAAACAATACGTTTGCAATAGGAATTAAAACATTGATGAAAAGAGGCCCATGCGAATGTACTGCATGTTTTTTTTTTTATGTTAAGGAGAAGGCACACGAGCACTCAGGCCACCTGATGGTAAGTGAAATCTGAGACCCATAGACATTTGAATTAACAACACTATAATCCTAAGACCTCTAATTCGTTGCCAACCCTGAGGACTAAGATGGAATGCCTCTATATAGCTATGTTAGTAATTTCACCGGTTGTCTTATCCCCACACCGGAACACAACAATGCGAACACTGTTGCTTGGCGGATGGTTAATGGATAATATGGTGGTAGCGATCCGGACGGACCCTTCACAGGGTCCTACCACCACTAAATAAATAAATATCAGTGGACAATCTCACACAAATTGTTCTAGTCCCAAAGTAAGCTCTTAGCTTGTACTATGGGTACTAGACAACGATAAACATACTTATATAGAGTACATACTTAAATACATAGAAAACATGCAAGACTCAGGCACAAATATTCGCGCTCATCACACAAATATCTGCCCTTCAAGGGGTTTGAATCCAGGACCGCTGGCTTCAGAGGCAGGGTCACTCCCAACTACGCCAACGTGTTTTGTGTTTGCTTTATATTCAGACGTGCGGAACCCTAAAGACTGTTAAGGTCGCCTTAAGCATTAAAGATAACACTTAAAGCAGATAAAAACATTGTAAGTCATTAGCTACTTCAAAGGCTAAACCTTTTACGATTTGGTTTAAACCGAACGACCTCAACACCCATTACGAGGAATCTGCCATAAAGATTTTTTTACGACGATCCGCTTATGATGTCATAAAATATCCAAAGGGTTTGAGGATTTAATCTCCATTGATGCATGTATTATGCTCATGGTCTCAAGGGTACCTATAGGATTATCATTTAGAGTGTCGACTGAAACATAGCTGCTGTTTCGTGAAAGATTATTGTCAGGAGACTTACACATTAAGGAACATGCATTTTTTTTTAACGCTCTCTGGAAAGTGCTATGAAAGACAAGGATAACTGTATATGCGAAACAATTGTCGTGTTATTTTTTCATAAGATATGAAGCTTAAAAAGTCATAGTTCAGACCCCCTGCAAAATCATCGATCACGACGGGTTTTATTTTTATGGTAAGGGGAAGGCACACAAGCACTTAGGCCACCTGATGGTAAGTAGAATCTGAGACCCATAGACATGAATTCTTAGGGCTATAATCTTAAGACTACAATCCTAAGACCTGAAATGCGTTGCCAACCCTGAGGACTAAGATGGAATGCTTCTATGCAAGTAATTTCACCGGTTGTCTTATCCCCACACCGGAACACAATACGAACACTGTTGCTTGGTGGTAGGTTAATAGATAAGATGGTGGTAGCGACCCGGACGGCCCCGCACAGGGTCCTATCACCACTAAAATGATGTCACAGCTTTTTTTCTACGTTTAAAATTATACAGAAGGTCTTTGCATTTATTTATTTATAAATGAATTTATTTATAATGAATTGGGGATAACGAAAAAAATCTCACTAAACTTTAAAAGAAGTTTTAAAATTTTATCAATTTTTGTTTCTATATAAAATCGTAATTAAGGGGTCTAAACATAGTATTGCGTTTTACGAGTATATGCTTTTTCCCGTTTTCTCCTAATCATATTAATGAAACTCAATTCTGTTTTTCATGTTCTCTAAATACTTCACGTCTTTCCGTGGATGTCGTAAGAGGCGACTAAGGGAATAAAGGCTTGTAGTACTGTTAGGCGATGGACTTGCAACCTGTCACTAATACACTAGTAAACTTCTTGGCCTGATTGTACAAAATGTGGTTACAGAATATTATTTTTTTAGTTGTTGGTATTTCTGCCTGGGTTAGGCAGGTGGGGGCACTATTGCGGGTGGTAGGACCTTATGCAGGGTCCGTCCGGATCGCTACCACCATCTTATCCATTAACCTACCGCCAAACAGCAGTGTCCGCATTGTTGTGTTCCGGTTTGGGGATAAGACAGCCGGTGAAATTACTAGCATAGAGGCATTCCATATTAGTCCTCAGGGTTGGCAATGCATTTGCAGTTTTAGGATTGCAGTCTTGTGAATGCGAATGTCTATGGGTCACAGTTTCCACTTACCATCAGGTGGCCTGTGTGCTCGTATGCCTTCTCAATGCCACAAAAAAAAAAAACCCACGCTGGGAAAGAAAGCGTGATGTCATGTATCATCTTCTCTTTTACATAATAGTTTGTCAACGTGTTTAGCCGCCTAAGAAGCAAGCGGTCCTGAGGTCTTAGATCCCACTTACCATCAGATGACCAGGGGCCTAGCATGGTCATGTTTATCGATGTGAATAAACGTAGATAACGCTTCCGTCACTCTCGCACTAACACTGCAGGTCAGAAAGTGACAGACGTGTTATCCACGTTTATATACATCGATAAACACGACCATCTTAGGCTCCCTCGATTATCTTCTCTGGTGCTGTGGTGCGTGACAAAACGGTCTTTATCTGTTCGAAATTTCAGTTAAATCCAGACTGATCACTTTTACGTAATAATAACCGATAGATAGCCTGCACCAAGTTATTAATGCAACAACTACACATTTTCGACGCCTGCAAGGAAAAACATCGTAACTCACTGTTTAGCTATTTTGGGTTTTATTCATATTCGTGACCAACATGAAAATTGTGAAGTTTAGCTTTTATCATTGTATCTCATTTTTTTCCAGTTTAAGAGTAAGGTAAATGGAAAACGTTGTAAGTAACGATCCACTGAGGTGAGTAACATAATATCGCACCTTCGGTAGAACAGACTACAGGGGAAATTGTGCTCTTGTCCGGTAGAACAAAGGCACAATGTACAATGTTACTAAAGGGGAATTTGTGCCATTTTCCTACCGAAGGTGCGATATATTTAGTTGTGGTTCTTTTTATCTGCAGGTTTTTTAAATATGGCTTGAATAACATTGTACTACAACTTCGATTTTTTTCACAGGCTGTTTTAAAAACAAAATGGTTATAGTTCCATGGTAACGAAAATAACAAGTTTTAAGCTTATGTATCGAAAATAATAAACGTGTTTTTTATGTTAAGGAGAAGGCACACGAGCACTCAGGCCACCTGATGGTAAGTGGAATCTGAGACCCATAGACATTTGAATTGTCAAGACTATAATCCTAAGATCTCAAATGCGTTGCCAACCCTGAGGACGAAGATGGAATGCCTCTATGCTAGTAATTTCACCGATTGTCTTATCCCCACACCGGAACACAACAATGCGAACACTGTTGCCTGGCGGGTGGTTAATGGAGAAGATGGTGGTGGCGATCCGGACGGACCACTAAAAACCAACCAATAAATCGCAACTTGAGTTACAATACAATGCTCAACAAGATAATATCTCTGATATATCTGAGGCCGAGTACGCACTATAACGTGAAGTCCAAACACGTTGGGCTTAATTTAAGTATAGCGGAGATCCTGATACCACCTCCCGCCTCTATCATCAGACCAGCTCGATAATGCCATATAATTCTTTAGTCATCGAAGTTAAGTCCATGGGTTCAGGAACTTGACAGAAGCTCCGTGTGCTTCTGTTTAATCCACAATTTGCCCCCGCGTGTGATATCCATGAACTTATTTCACTAAACAGTGAGTTACCGGCATGAGGGCTTTCCTTGATATAGAGTAACAATGGGCAACTCCTTAATGTACCAACATGTTTATTTTAATTAAAACAAGATAAAACAGTACACGCTTGTTTTCTAACAAAAAATAAATTGCAAGCAATGTACACTGTGCGTTGAAGTTAGTTAATAAAGTCACGTGACCAAACTAAGACTTGTTTATAAGTGACCATAGCAGCCCCATTTGACGTCTGAACTCGTTGCACGGCTTCTAATATGAATCTGGGATTGTGAGGATGTCGCCTGTTCGGGTATCTTTCACGATACAACCTTAACGCTTCTGCTGCGTTGCCGTGTGTTTCGCCGTACAACAAAATCATTGAGCGTTGTAGGCCATTAGTTAAACTCACTATTTTTTAAACATTTAATTATTACGAGAGGAATGGCTTTCGTTCAAGTTTGACAACCACAGATTAGAAGGGTATTTGACAACGATTATTTTCTGTTATTTTAGTTTGTCAAATCTGACAAATTCAAGGAGTATTAATAACTCTCTATGTTCTGCCCCCAATGTATGCCTTGTACCAAGTACTAACGATATTGATTACGATACTTACACATAGCTCCAGTACGTTGATGATAGTTAAAATCTAAGAAGTTAAATTGCAGCGTTACTTTAGTTAACTTTGACTTAATTATACCTGCAAATAGTTACTTAAACAACATATTATCGTTAGTTAAAGCAGAAGCCCTCATGCCAGTAAAACACTGTATATAGTCTGTAGTTTTAGGTATTTAAAAAAGTGTAAACCAAAAAACCACGTGACATTGACAGATGACAGTTTGTCAGCCAATAGGAGCAGAACACTGATACGATTGGTTGATGAGCAGAGCCACGTGGTTTGGTTTGTTTACACTTTTTTAAATACCTAAAAGTACAGACTATAGTAGTAAGTCCGTGGGAGTGTCTATAAATAACTCAACATTGGGGAAATACACCTTAATAGGAGTGACAGCCATCAATTCACGTATCTTCTTTGTATCTGAAGCCTTGGTAAGACCGATCCTTAAAATCACGACCTTGCCTGGCAGTTAACGTCGTGTGACAAGGACGCACTATAGTCTGTTAGTGCCTGCCGCTCAAATAACTTGTACTCGTAATTACTATTTAATGACAAGCTGAAATGGAGCTGTTAATTACGAGATCGAGTTTCAACTATATGTGAATGTAAGTATACATAAACAAAACAAACAACGTTTATTGAACATGACACACAAAAACGAAAGACAATAGCATGAAATAACGGTAGACATCAAGTTGTCTTATATAAGCGATCTCTTTCAGACAACCTTAGATAGACACGCACCGGAAAATATATTCTTTTAAATAAATTGTCATAGTCATAGTCATATAAATTTAAATTTAGTGATGTACGAGTATTTCATGGACAAAACGACAGTACAGTTAGTAAAGAAGGTTTCACTAACACCAATTTAGAAAATAAATAAATAAATATCAGGGGACAATCTCACACAAAATGACCTAGTCCCAAACTAAGCTCTAGGCTTGTAATATGGGTACTACCCAGCAAACTGATACTGATACCGTTTCAATGACACACACAGGCAAAGATCTTGATTATATGGATTCGTATTATAATGAATTAGGAAATAAAATATCTGATAATATAGATGAGATGAGAGATGGCAATGAAATCGGTGCAAACAAAGAATCGGAAAATGAAGACTCTGGAGATGAGTTTATTAGAAATGAAGACTGCTCTGATATGAAATCAATAAAACTTATGGAAGACCTAATAAAATGGACAGTTCAGCATAAACCCACCAACTCATCTCTAAACGACTTGTTAGTTTTACTGACTGAATACGGATTTAAATTGCCAAAAGAGTGACGAGCACAGCTAAAAACTGACGAAGAATCGAAGTGCTCACAGACTGTACGCAGATATGTTTTAAACTAAGTATACCTACAATCAGTTCAAATAATTATCACTAAAAACATTAATGACTCGAAAAAGTTTCAAAATTTTAATTGTTACCAATTGGGGAACCTCTTTGCGTAATATTCACCCTCGGCACCTCTGATCGTAAGCACACCGCCTACGCCCGCGCTGTCAATTACTGAAGAAGCGGACACAGCGACGTTGTGATGGCGGTCGCTTCGACCTTGAACGGTTACTCTGGATCATTAGGTCGCAGAATTAAGTATATATTACGTAAAATTGACTTAAATACCAGTACGTCGTATTTTTAGGTAAATTTTAACTTCTTGGTCGAGCCGACATTTTGTTTTGTTATAATTAGGACGTGTTATTGCAAATTGCATAATTTAAGTATATTGTAATACCTATAACAATCAAATCTAATGGTACATTTATTTTCATTTACATGAAAAAATATATAAAGTCAAATTTACGAACCCCAATTACAAGCAATATATACTATTTATGAGCTTAAAAAAAGTAATACTTAAGTATTTCGAAAGCCCATCAGTAGTTTTGAATAAAAACCTAACATACTGCACGAGAAAATTTTCCGCGCAAGATTTTATCGTATAATTCCTGCGTAATCGACACCTAAATAATTATTTTACGCCAAGTAATGGCCGCCATTTTCGTTGCAAAACTTAAGATTGATTTTTAGTTAGATATTTTGTTTGTAAGCGAAAAGATAATACTCTCGTAATATATTTGTCTCTTTCTCTGCATGATATCTCATAAAAAATAACCTTTCTGGGTAAATAAATGGTAAAAAACACGTTGAAATCATGTTGAAAAATGGTATGTCTTACCAATTTTGAACATTGCAACCACATGACACGTCGTGGCGACGTTTAATCCACGTCGCAAACATCACCTATGTAGTAACCATTAGGTCGCAATTACTAAATTTACGTGTAATCGACGTAGCCGGCACGTGCTTTTTTTCCCCACTTTGGTGGATTCCACGTCGATTCGAGGTAACTCATTTTGGTCACTGTCAGATTTGCGACATAATATAATAGGTGCGTTTTATCGTTATTTTTACCAAAAATGTTTGCTGGGTAGACAACGATAAACATACTTAAATAGAGAAATACATACTTAAATATATATAGAAAACATCCAAGACTCAGGAACAAATATTCGCGGTCATCACACAAATATCTGCCCTTACCGGGATTTGAACCCAGGACCGCTGCCTTCGAAGGCAGATTCACTCCCAACTAGGCCAACGTGTGGTCACAGACACAGAACTTACTCAGACCTTTTGTGCTCGTTTTTCTTCTCCGTGTCATAAAAATAATGCTCTCTTAAGAAAAGTGATTACGTTTATTCGAAATTCCGACAAACAATACTTTTTATATGTTTATGAAACCAATAACAACCACGGTTTATTTTCTGTCGAACCACTTTAGACGCCTAACCGATCAGTCTTTACCATAAAAAGCGTTGTATTATATCCGGAGACTCCCACTTTCGGCCGGATTTGCCGCCTCATTTCGTTTTTATCGACACTACATCAGACCCTTTGGATACACTAGACGGTGTTATATCGGGCCCCGTTATATAACTGTTAACCCTAGACTCGTATTCGGCGAACGTGATCGTGATCGAAAATGTGTAGGAAGTCTCCTCGAGCAATTATGAAAATTTCAATCCTTTTTAGGGTTCCGGAGCCGAATGGCAAAAACGGAACCCTTATAATTTCGTCATGTCCGTCTGTCCGTCTGTATGTCACAGCTATTTTACTCAAAGCCTATTGGCACTATATAAATGAAATTTGGAGGATAGATGTATTCTATGAACCGCTATACAATGATGTAACAAAATAGAAAAAAAAAATATTTAGGGGTGGCACTCCATACATGTAACTATGGGACGAAGAATTTTTTTTTAGTTACATCAACTTGTGGGGTATTTTTAGATAGGGCTTCCAAAATGATACAGAGGTTTTTAAGTGACTTTTTTTATGTAAGTGAACAGTTGGCGAGATATACGCTCCTAAAGTCGTAAAAATTATGTCCGGGTAGGTAGCTTTTGAACTGTTAAATAGAACATTGTAATAAAAATTACAGTAGTAGAACATACGAAATACTTCCAAGCAAAATTGTTTCGAACACGATACGCTGTGTAGTTTTTAAGATTTTAATAATAAAAAAAAAGAAACAAAAAATCAACCATGAACGTTTATCCCAGCTACGGAACCCTTCACTGTGCGTGGTCCGACAACACTTGGCCGGTTTTTAGATTTCGATAGCGTTATCCTATACATCTTGTTTAAAGCTAATCGCAGATATAAGAAGATAATAAATGAGTGTCAAGGGGAACTCACAAGTTGTTTTAATCTCAAACTAAGCTTTAGAATTATCGTTTGGGTACTAGGTACAACATACAATACACTACGAACAATTTAGTGTCCACCAAACAAAAAATATTACAGAGAAATAGCACAATTAGTAATTAACATACTTATTTATATAGAGTTATACTTGATCGATGGTCCACCGGTTCCTCTCGCTGCAAGAACAAGGGTGGACGTATCTCGAAGTCTCGCGAAGGAAGGCAGTCAGGTTCAATAAAATACCGTTTAATCGTATTACTATATTACGGATTACAATTTTATAATAATGACGAACTTATTTTTAAGACGACAAATAATACATGTCACCCCAAGATGGAGATCTAGCCCTCTTTTTAAAACGGTTAACGACATTAATTGTCAAAAAAAGGCTTCACTAACGGCGCTCGATGCGTCCTCTTGCGGTCGTCTTCTTCATGTGCTTGAGTTGCCGCCGCAGTGCGTAGAGATGAAAATGAAAATGAAAAAAGGTTTATTGCATAGATTAAACATAACAGTAAAAGTAAATCACTACAGTGGGCCCTGTGCTAGGAATCCCTGTGTTACAGGACCCGGTACGAGGTATATCACTAACAATTCAACTTGTACAGGGTTAAACAGTGATATTGATTAATTCCTTATTTACTAATATTTCTTAATTAATAATTGTGTGTGAGTATATATGTATGTGTGTTTGTGTTTGTTTGAGTGTGCGTGTATGTGTATGGACGATTGTGGATAAGCATTTGCATAATAAATGTAATTTTATAAATATGGTTATGTAAATATACACCTATTGTGTCACGGATAGTAGAAGTTCCGTCTCGTGGTAGTCCTTCTGCATAAGCCACCCCGTCAGTAGCAGAGATAGCGTTAGGAGTTACTTCCGTAGTTGTTGGGCGTAAACAATACTTACCTAAATACATAGAAAACATCTAAGGCTTACAATTATTGTCAAATAATCGCGCTCATCACACAAATATTTGCTCCCACCATGAGTGAATCAGAAAACTGTGAGCGTTGTGTGCAGGGTCGCACTATTGAACAAACCTTCCTCCCATTTTTACGAAAATGGGTTTAAAAATATCTGACATGCACTCATGCCTCTGGTAAAAGACACGTGTCAGATATTTTGAGAGTCAGAGACTGAAACCTTTTACGTTCACAGAAAAATATTCTGAAGAAACTTGCACAACCCACGAACTGAATGAGAAGACTTGTTTATTGCGCAAAAGATCTCTCGGCCAAAGTATATCTGAGAGGACCCATCTAAATAAGGTAAGATCAGATTATGTAGCGATATTTCACTTAACACAGACAATTAAACAATGCCACAATGGGTACAGTCAGCCGAATATGGTGGTTTATTAATTTTGACACAGTTTTCTAACAATTTTTTTTTGCTTAAGTTTACACTTGAAATTAACAGAGGCATCTTATTGCTCATGTAGTTTTATATCGTGCAAACGAAATTCATCCTTAGAGTGGCAGAACAAGACAACCTTTAGGCCAACTGTACCTATACAGGGTTCGCAACGCATTTGCGGTCTCAGGATTGCAGTCTTTAGATTGTAATCTTAAGAATACAAATGTGTGCTCGTTTGTCTTTTCCACACCATAAAAAAACAACAGCCAACTGTTAACGGCTTCACTTAGAAAGTAAATATCAGAATCAGAATCAAATATGTGCATGTTCCGTGCATATAGAAATCCGAGCCTTAACAAAACATTCTCAAAAAACGTAAGATAAGATTCATTTATTGTCAGAAACTGTGTACAATTAGGTCACATCATATAAAAGGTCCAACAGTTTGCCCATTTCGGGCGTACAATAACAAGTAAATATATTATTATTACAAAAAGTCTTAACCAGGTATACATCTGAAATATTCATTTAAATTGTAGAAACTTTCAATTAAAAGCCATTTTTTGAGCTTTGTTTTAAATCTAATCCCATCTAACGATTTAATATGTTCAGGCAAATGGTTAAATATTTTAATTCCATATACATATGCGCTCTTACTAAGTATAAAGCTGGAAGGTCTAACTGTACAAACATCGTATTTATATTCGCTCGCTTTTTTTTATAAAAATATCATTTCGGTCTTTAACAAATAAACAAATTTGTAGTATATATATACATGTCAAAGTTAATATATCGTTATCTTTAAAAATCTCTCTTAGGGATTGCATATGTCTGAGTTTAAAAATAATTCGCATACATCTTTTTTGTATCTACAACTGTTACAGTTAAACTACTATCTCAAAGAGAAACAAAACTTAATAACAATCAACCTGCGTCACTCCATTTTGCAAAATAATGCCCACCGCAAATTCACTCTTGCAAAATAAATACTACAAGTAATTTGGACTCATTCCATTCCGCCGAACACAAAACAATTACATTAAAAGCTTACAGGAAATACCGATACTTAAATACTGGACAGAATAAATCTATAAACACCCAGCGAGGTACAGCTCAATTTGTACCCGAATTTAAAACACTTGGAACTAAAAAAACTACGCCCTTACAATCCGCGATAACTCAAGAGGGATCCAATTCTCTTATTCAATTTTAAACAGTACAATTTACAACTTAAGCATTCACAAAATCCCTTTTGTGCAGCGAGATACGTTCCAAAATCGCCTAAACCAGCGTTGAAGATATCTTTGTGTTAGTGCCAAGATTTTTCGTCTCTCTGCGGTCGTGAAATCTGTTTTCCTTTAATAAAAAGGTTCGTTTTATTCAGTTTGGGATGTTCCAGGGACATTTGGGGAGCGAGGGTGCTGCTATAAAGATCTGGAAGAGAGCCAGAGGTGAGCGAGTCAGCGATACTCCGATAAGTGCGGTTTGTATTGGAAAAGTTTAGCTCAGAAATGGTATCCGGATGAAAGGAGTTGTTTTGGCTAGACGGAGGCTTGTAAATTATGCCTAATACTGTTGTTTAAATTACGTTTAGTCATTGTAGGGCGTTGTTCCGTTAATAGCGGTAACTTTTCCATTACGTCACTAAAATTAACTATTACTGTTTTAAGAGATATAGTGGCATTTTAGACAAAACTCCTGTCAGTAGCAAGTTCAACCATGTTACTAACAGGTGAGGTTTGATTCTGCTATGCCCACATAAGCAAATTCAAATTAAATAATAATTTGAATTTGCTTATGTGGTCAGTAAATATTTTTTTTTTTTTTTGTGACGTAATGGATAAATTAAAGTTATTAATTTTTGTCCGTAACTTGTTGTTGTTGGTCGGCCAAAGACGAGAAAGAGGACATGTTTACTAACAACCTCATATTATATCAGCTAATTGAACTCTATATTCGGTAGAAACTTGGTTACAACTAGATAAGGTAACAACACCAATGTTCGACACTTTTAGCTGACATGCACCAATAATAGACAGAAGCTTTTAATTCTAGGATCATAGGGTTATAAATTGATTGTTGCAAAACAAATGAATAACTCTTATCTTCTTTGAGTAAGAATCAGTGTCGAACATTGGTCCTTTGTCTGTACCTTTGTGGGTACTGGTGTCTTTACCTTAAACCTGTTTTTATTTAGAAGTTACTAAGACGACTAAGAAGCACAAAACTCCATATAAAATACGATAACGTTCTAACTTTAAACGTTGTCCGATTTTTACGATTTTTTTATGTGTTGTAGATATTATGAAAATCTAGGTCTGTATCTAAGTTTTCGTTTTCAAAAAAATGTTCATTGGAAAAAAACCGAATCGTACAAACCTAGTTTTTTTATGAGAACTACATGAAATTTGAAAATTGTGGAATTGGAATTGGATTTATGGGGTGAGAAACGCTATCGCCCGGAGCAAGAGCGGAAATTTCTTTGAAATATTTTTGACAGCTACGCGGTTTAGGCATCGCTTTACAATCCTCTCGATAAATAAACCATTTTAGGAAACAATTGTCGTCTCTACAACGTGTTACAAAATAATCCGTAAAAAAGAAATTACGAAAGTAGTGTCAACCCTAGTATACTGTATACCTAAGATACTGAACTGACGTTATTTAATAAGGGTTGACACTATTTTTGTAATTTCTTTTTTACGGATTATTTTGTAACACGTTGTATAATATATATCTTGGGAGAAGCAATTTTAAAATGAATGCATGCAAATTGACCTAGTACCAAACTTAGCTCTGGACTTTTACTATGGGTACTAGATAATGATCAAACTACTTATATAAAATTAATTACTTATTTTTTTTCGGTAAATATTTCCAAGTAAGCCGTTTTGTTAAAAAAATCCTAAAAGCAAAAAATATTTTATTATACTTACTGATTATGAATGCGAAAGTTTTCGTGTGTGAGTTACTTTAATAGTCTTTCACGTTGCAACTGCTAAACGGATTTGGATGAAATTGAATGTAATAGAGATAATACACAGGCAACTTATATCCCGGAAAATTTAAAAGTTCCCGAGGGAATAACGATAATCGAAATCTACGTGAACGAAGTCACGGGCAGAAGGTAGTTTAAAATTATAAAATTGGTCGTGGGTCAGTAACCCTGTTAAGAAACAGAATCTGGTACTCTTTTATAATGCAAATTACTTTTTTTATGATAAGGAGAAGGCACACGAGCACTCAGGCCACCTGATGCTAAGTAGAATCTGAGACCCATAGACATTTGAATTCTCAAAACTATAATCCTAAGACTTCAAATGGGTTGCACACCCTGAGGACTAAGGTGGAATGCCTCTATGCTAGTAATTTCACCGGTTGCCTTATCCCCATGGAAAAATATTGTATTATATCCCAAATTTGTACAAGCTCTTCAACTTGTCAATTTATATATTTATTAAATTTGGAGGTGAAATGAACATATTTCGTAAACGGGGCACATTCCTATCGAAGCCCGGATTGTTTTCATGTACTCACAAAACCTTTACGGAACTGGGTCACCGGCTTCCTCTTGAATATAATTTTGTTTGCCAAGCTTTATTAAATATCTGATAGAAGGAATTCCACTTAAACAAACTGCCCGCGGCCGCGATAGTATCCTGGAGAGGAGACCACAACGGGAATGCAGCTATAAAATTATAAGTTGTGAGGATAATAAAAGTAGATTATTCAACAAGGGACTAAAGTAAGCTGTTATGACACATACTTTTCCACACGAGCAAAGCGAGGGTGGATGAAGTTCGAGTGTCATTATGGCTTTTTAATATCGAGGTGAACACTCTGCTTTTCTCTTCATTTGCGAGAAAAATAATGCTTAAATTATAATGGTTATTACAAAAACTTAAACAACAATTGAACATTTCTTTAGTAAATGTCTATCCATATAAACCTGTCACTTTAAAATGTGTATTCCTTGGGCAAAAGGTCGTACGCAAGAGTCGTAGTTCAGTAGTTGAATTAAGATAAATATATAAACAATTCATTACGTTTTGTGCTCATTTTTGGCTTTTGACTCTGAGTTTCTTGAGAACTTTTGGCACGATAAAGCAACTTCGAAAATAGATTTTCACTCCGCAACTTATTTATTTCATCATGCGGTCTCTGCTAATATCGTAACAAAAATAATCAAAATAATTATTGTTTGCAAAAATTACCACCAGGACCAAAATTCCGCCTCTTCAATGGAATACAGGACCAAACAAACATTAAAACATACAGGTCGTAAATATTGACGCCCTCCTTCAGCCGTCGGATTATCCTTTTATCCGAAAGACGTCTACTACTGGACAAAGGTCTCCCCAAAGGTTCGCCACAAGGGACCGGTCTTGCACCGCTTGCATCCATCGGTTTTCTGCAACTTTAACCACTTTGTCAGTCGACCATGTTAGAATATCAAATAACACAAATGGTAGTATGACAGACAAAACTCCTGTAGTAAATGCAACCTTATTACTGATGTAATAGGATAGAATCTGCTTTGGCCTTTGAATTTGAGATACTGTTTATTGGCTAAGGAGGGCAGAGAGGCCTACCCACGCTGTGTCTTCTGGTACTGTTCTGCCAGCGATGTGCCCCGCCCACTGCCACGTTTATTTTAAATCAGGGACAATCTCACACAAATACCTAAACCCAATCTAAGCTCTAGAGCTTAGATTGGGTCTAGTAAACATAGTAAAAGCCTAGGCCTAGCCTAGCCTAGGACTATGGGCACTAGACAACGACGAACATACTTATATAGAGAAATACATACATACTTATGCCTACTGCAAAATGTGGTTACAAAATTATCAAGTCTTTTTAGAGTTGGTATTTACCCCAAACGGAGTAATCAGAACAAATCGCATATAGTTCAAATTACTTCATTCTTTTTCAACGAGTTATCAACTTATTCACGCCAGCCACGGAAATATTCGCGCTCATTTCACAAATATCTGCCCTGACCGGGATTTGAATCCAGGCATGCTAGCTTTGGAGCCAGAGTCACTCCCAACTAGGCTAACGTGTCGTCAAAACTTAAATCTACCAATGCTTAGCCGTCAGGTAGAAAACACTAATCGAGAATATATTTCGTATGTCCATACCACTGCCCGTTGCTCCCAACACTTCCCGTTTTCCATTTTGATGCAAATTCCCGATTTGCAAAGAATCGAAAATGGCCATTAGTGGCTGGCCTGCCGCCAGGCCGCCACACACACCGGTGCTTATCGGACAGATTTGAAATGGCCTCGGCTTTACGGTAAGGACATCGTTGCTACTGTTATTACAATCTGCCAGTTCAATTTGGACTACTCGTGCATGATCAGCTGTTTTGCTGACTTTATTTTTGTGAGCAGTTGGCTAGAATGGTTTGCGAGCGCGACAGGCTTAGTGACGACACGTTTGCCTAGTTGAGAGTGACCCTGCCTCTGAAGCAAGTCCTGGGTTTCAAATCCCGGTAAGGGCAGATATTTGTGTAACGAGCGCGAATATTTCTTCCTGAGTCTTGGATGTTTTCTATGTATTTAAGTATGTATTTCTCTATATAAGTATGTTTATCGTTGTCTAGTACCCATAGTAAAAGCCTAGAGCTTAGTTTGGGACTTAGATTGTCCCCTAATATTATTATTATTATTATATGCCATAATCACCGCCGTGCAGGGGGGAGTGTCTATCATTTCATCGAAACACCCTTCATCCAATGTATCATTTCATCGAACATCAATGTAATATTTTCTGCTGAAAACATTATGGTTTCAGCAGAAAATAGCATTCGATGAAATAAATGATACATTGGATGAAGTAAAATACGATGAAGTTATTACCTGCAGCGGGTCTTGGAAGATGCACATAAATCTGTAGATTTACTCGCTGCTCAAAACAAGGTAAAATCACGCTATTTAAGGCTTCTTTCAAGTATTTTACACGAGCCGTCTACGGGTCACCTACACTTAGAGAGCCTACAGTGTCCTCCGGGTTCAATATAACAATGCCTTCAGGGATTTTTTGGCGCTGTCTAGGTTTTAGAATTCATCGAGGATATTTGCCGATGAACGCATTGATGACTTTTATGCAATTAGGCGTAAACGGATAGCATCACTAATGCGCCGCGTCAGGCGCAGTACCAATAGAATACTGAAAATGATTAGTGGAAAAATAGTCTTCCATACATTTTTTTTTGTTGTGGGCATTGTAGTTGTGTTGTGATAGTGACGCTAAGTGATTTTTATCTTATTTTAACCGACTTAAAAAAGAGGAGGTTTTCAATTCATCGGGATTCTAGAGTTCCGTAGTCCAATTAAGATACCTTACAGTTTCGCCATGTCTGTCCGCAGCCTAGCTCAGAGACTCTTAGTACTAGAAATCTGTAATTTGGCATGAATATACATATTAGTCGCGCTAGCAATCTTGAAAACAATTTTTAGTTTGGCCATGTCCGTCCATCCGTCTATCCGTCCATCCGCAGCCTAGCGAAGAGACCTAGAAAGCTGTAATTTGGCATGAATATGCATATTAGTCACGCCAACAAAGTGGTACAATAAAATGTAAAAAAAAAAATAGGGTACTTCCTCTACACGTAAGTTGAAGATGTATTTTTTTTCTTGTCTACCCTATTGTGTAGCGTGTCGTTGGATAGGTCTTTCAAAAATATTTCGGGTATACCTACTAAAATCACCTAAGACGGCACCATTTGACTTCAAATAGAAAATTAGTTATTACTTGTTGATTTGTATGTTTGTAGTACTTATAGGCTTCGGAACCCTACACTGAGCATGGTCGGACATGCTCTTGCCCGGTTTCTTGTTTACCTCCCCTAGACGTAACGTGGGGATGTTTTCTTTTTCTCGTCTACCCCATAGTGTGGGGTGTCATTCGATGGGTAAACGCAAATTCCCCTTCTACACCCAAAACTACACCAAAAATCAGGAAAATATATTTAGTGAAAGCACATAATATAACGAATTTAAAACAAAAACTATCACGACTAAGCAGACATCATTGGTTCTTTAGATACAGGCGATTAAAGTGTATATACCTACTAAATCATCTAGGTCGGCACCAAATGACTTTAAATAGAAAATTTGTTCATATAATCGGTCTGAATAATTAAATACTCGTGAGTAAATAAACGACGGCAAAAAGATCCGCATTGAACGTGACTGCAGCAAAATGCGTACAAAGGTAAATTAATTGCTTTATTTGTACCAGATTCACGAAAAAGTGGGTCGTTAAAGAATTACGTATTTGCACTTTATACGGGAGGCTTGTGTTAAGGGGACTTTTTTTGTTAAACAAATATAACATTGAATTGTGAATCCATGCTTGGCGGCAGAGCCAGCAATACAATTGTATACCTTCTACTTCCTGCAAATTATGTATACTCAAGAGAAAAGAAAACGGGTTACTTAGTAAAGAATTCCCATAAAAAGTTACCAGTTTTCATTGCTTCTGAGTGTAGTTTAAGAAAAAAAGAATGCAATTAATTCAAAAAAGATGTTCTTATATGAACGTGTCCCTTTAAGGGATCTCTTATAACCCTAGAGATATTGAAAGTGAAAGGTTGTGTATCGAGTAAGGCTTGCAAGTGTAGAAATTTATTTTAAACATCAAATATGAACTAACATATAAAACATATTAATGGAACACCTACATGTATAAATATATACAGAGACAGTAAATTACAAAAAGAAAAAATAGAACAAAAAACAAAACAAAATTATAGACTTTATTTTATACTATTTATCATGATAATAAAACGCTGTGAAAATAATTGCCAGTGCTGTTTATAATAAACATATTATTTTCTCTTTTAAAATTTGCAAGTAATGGCCTATTAAGCGCAATATTTTTCAAGCAATAAATAATGGGGTTACGCGTTAAGAGAAACAAACACAATTAAAGGTAATCCGATTGTATTAAGCCTTCTGAAATATATTTTTGTACGGGGAACAGGCCAAGTTTGGCTTCGATGAATATTTTGGTGCTTACCGAGACTGTTTTAAGTGGCCATTTCGTATTCTGCAATTTTGTGTTGACAGTTTTTAAGATTTTTTTATGGCATAATGTACACGAGTACAGTCCACCTAATAGTAACTGAAATATGCGATCCATAAAAATTGCAATCTCAAGACTACAATCTTAAGACTGCAATCCTAAGACAGCTTTCGCGACTAAGTTGAAGTATCTCTGTGCTAGTAATTCCGCCGGTTGTGTACTCGTAATCCCATTCTCCGCTACCGACAAATAAGTCAAAGTATCTCTCTTTCTTGATCAGGGGGGTTATTATGACATAACTATGCAGTTCTGTTTACGTTTAGAGAAAATGACAGAGCTATAACAGTTATATACCACAGTCTTTTTCTCTGAGCGTAAACAGAACTACATAGTTATGTCATAATAACCCCCCAGGTGTTCAAAACAAGTTGCAAGTGCCACTTGTTCTTATATAGTACATTGTTGCCGAAGGTAGAAAGTTAGCGATTTATGGCGAGTGTCGGTGACTTAGAGGGTCGACTAGTGATCATTAATGTACCGAGTACGAACCCTCGCTGTCACCATGTACCAATGACTTTTTCTAACTTTACATTACGCCATGCTCTTATGGTGTAGGAAAAACATCGTGAGGAAACCTGCACATTCGAACAGCTGAGTGTGTTATAAAAACAAAAGATCCTAAAGGGGTTGACGTGTATCTTAAATGGCCCATCTGTAATAAGATAAGCGATTTATGAACGAGTCATGAAACAAAGGCTCTCTAGTGTACGAATCCATACAATGCACTTCCTACCGAGGTAGGCATAGTGCTTTTCTCAACTTTTACTGCGAGAAAATAGAGTATTTTTGTTATTAATTAGTTACGAACTAAGTTTGAAATAAAATAAATAAATAAATATCAAGGGACAATCTCACACAAATTGACCTAGTCCCAAACTAAGCTCTAGGCTTGTACTATGGGTACTAGACAACGATAAACTTACTTAAATAGAGAAATACTTACTTATATATATATACACATACATAGAAAACATCCAAGACTCGGGAACAAATATTCGCGCTCATCACACAAAAAAAATAGGTCAAAAATATCATTATTTTGTACGAAAATGGCCTGTTATAAAGACTGACGTTTTCTGACACCAAACTAGACCAAAAATGTATATATTGTGAAAGTTCTTCGTCTTATATTTGAATCTTTTGCAATACAATGTATACAATGATGTACTTTTGTCACATAAAATGAATTCAATCCTGTCATGTACGGCGCTAGAACAAAGTAAGATACGTTTTACGCTCGCGTTGCGACGACCAACTCTTGTACTTGCGTTCTCACCCTTTGTTATTTCAAATCAAGTGCAATTTGTAATACTTTGTCTGTTGATAAAAAGTTTTTTACCTGGTGTGGTATTAGTTTCATTGAATTTTTATATTTTAGTTTACGAAAAAGTAAGTCTAACAAATATGAAGATTTAAAAAACCCGACAGCACATTTCGATACTGTCGTCAACATAAATCTAATCTAATCTAGTGGTGGTAGGACCCTGTGCAGTGCAGGGTCCGTCCGGATTGCTACCACCATCTTATCCATTAACCACCCGCCAAGCAACAGTGTTCTCATTGTTGTGTTCCGGTGTGGGGATAAGACAACCGGTGAAATTACTAGCATAGAGGCATTCCATCTTACTCTTGAGAATTCAAATGTCTATGGGTCTCAGATTCCACTTACCATCAGGTGGCCCGAGTGCTCGGGTGCCTTCTCCTTAACATAAAAAAAAAAAAAAAAAAAAACGGGTTAGATCATATCAGACCATGCTCAGTGTAGAGTTCCGAAGCCGTTAATTACATGATAAAGTAATTTGGCGCCGTCTTAGATGACTATAGTAGGTATAAACACTTTTCTCGCCTGTATCTCAAAAACCAATGATGTCTACTTAGTCGTGATAGTTTTCCTTTTAAATTCGTTTTATGCGCTTTCATTCAAGTTTTTTTTTTTTTGTATTTGTAGTTTTGGCTGTAGGGGGAGATACTTAAATCAATAGGAAAAACGGAGCCCTTATAGGATTGTCTGTCCGTCCGTAAGTCCGTATGTACCTTAGGGTATATCCCATAGACCGAGAATCCTGAAATTTGGCAAGAAGGAGTGTCTTACAGCACAGGTAAAGAAAAAAATCCGAAAACCGTTTAATCTGTTGCTCTATCACAAGTGTTTTTTTTTTTGCGATTGCAAACTTATTTGCATTTGCTAAACAACTAATCGCTACCTATATCGATGTATGGAGACAGTTTTTCAACGGCAAAGTCAAGTTTGTCCCACAGTACAATTTTACATTCTTATACATACATACATAAATCACGCCTGTTTCCCAGAAGGATAGGCAGAGACCACTTCTTTCCACCTACTACGATCCTGACAAATCTCTTTCGCTTCTTCCACATTCATACATCGAGTCATGCATGCGCGTCGGTTTCGGGTACTTAAGATTCGGCCCTTTTCCAGTATTTCCCCGACATTCTTATACGTTTACTTACATTCTTATAAGTTCGTATGAAACCCTCAATGCGCGAGTCCAACTCGCACATGAGTGGCTTTTTTTATATAGCGGAGGTGTTTTCAGTACTCAACGTCAAGAGTCTATTTTTGTTTAATTTATCTAAAGCAACCTCAAAATAACTCGAAGCCATTTTTTGACATCGACGTCGATATAATGTCAAAAGAATTTACCCGCCCCTGTTCATTACTTTGATTAAAATATTATAGGCCTTTGCTATCACTCCCACAGCTAAGATGAATCTAACGAAACCTCACATGTTAAAATCTAACATACATACATACAGTCAGCATCAGAAGCAGCTAAGCAGAATAACACGCTCAAAATAATAATAATAATAATCACAGGACAATGTCACTCAAATTGTCCTAGTCCCAAACTAAGCTCTAGGCTTGTACTATGGGTACTAGACAACGATAAACATACTTATATAGGGAAATATATACTTAAACACATAGAAAACATCCAAGACTCAGGAACAAATACTCGTGCTCATCACACAAATATGTGCCCTTACCGGGATTTGAACCCAGGACCCCTAGCTTCGAAGGCAGGGTCACTCCCAACTAGGCTAGCGTGTCGTCAAAATGATCTAGACTCGACGTATTCTCTTGACAATAGAGTTGAGTGCAGATCATATTGAGCTCTTCGGTTGCGTAGTTTCTTCTGTTGCTGACTGTACATACACAATGAAAAATCAAAACCCTCCTGATTCAGTCAGATTAATAAAGCAAATGTACGTATGAAGTAAATTAACTATGAATTAGAAAATAGTGTGCCGTCTCACAATCGATATCATAGTTAGTAACATTGCAACCATTGTTTCTTCGTTTTTTAAAATATAGATTGTTGATTCATAAAAACTATATTTTTCCCTTCGTCTGCACTGCGTAGAAGTCGTTTCTCAGGAACGGTCACATTTTTCGGGATAAAAAGTACCCTGTGTCCTTCCCCGGGACTAAAAGTATTTCCATACCTTATTTCATCCAAATCGGGTCAGCGGTTTATTTGTGAAGGAGTAACAAACCAACAGTTTTTTAGTGGTGGTCGCTACCACCATCTTATCCATTAACCACCCGCCAAGCAGCAGTGTTCGCATTGTTGTGTTTCGGTGTGGGTTAAGACAACCGGTGAAATTACTAGCATAGAGTGTTGGGTAAATCCTTCGACAATTCAAATAAGCAGGGGAAAAATCACAGACACTCACCAAGTTCCAGGAACGTAGTATCTCCTGGGGGCCCCCGTCTGCTGGTCTCCGTAGGCGTATTACGATAGATTTTGGTTGACCTGTTTGCTGCTAGGATTCGAGTCGCGATATCTAGGTTTTGAGCCGAGATTCATATAATTTATACAGCAGCCGTTGCTTGCGTGTACGAGTTAAATCAGTTCCTTTTTTAGACTGTCGAGGGCAGCACTGTCGCATACAACGTGCTGCGTTTTGGTATTCCTTGCTAGGAAACGTTTAGTTTATTGTGTCCGCAAGTAACCCTGATATTTGAGTAGATTCGGAAATAATTAAGATATAATTGTTTGTGCTAATGTGCCAAAGTTACATGGACGTTAAAGTACTGAACATGCCGCCGACCATAAAATAGTGCTTATTTTATTAGGAAATAATTAAAGAAGTATGTAACATAAGACTAGACATGCTTATATTTAGTTCCAGTAAGGTACCTACTCAATAGGTAATGGGCAGACCTTGACTACAGGTCGCTTAGTAAGAGTGTTACCGATGCGTACAGTAACCACGCGACTGACACCGTCGGCGCCGGGGTGAAGTTGCTGCACGCGCGCCAGGCGCCACTGCAGGGGTGGCAGCGCGTTGTCAACCAACACGACCACAGAACCGTCGCGGAGGAGTGGGTGAGACTTGTCGTGGAACCATTTTCCTCGCTGCTGTAGCTGATGGAGATATTCAACACTCCAACGTTTCCAAAAATGTTGAACCGCTTGTTGAACGATCTGCCATCTCACCAGGCGGTGTGGGTTGTCGTTCGAGAGGTCAAATTCGGGCAACGAGGTTAATGGTTCCCCGATGAGAAAATGGCCTGGTGTAAGTGGGAGTGGATCCGCAGGATCATTACTTAGAGTACAGAGCGGTCTGGAGTTCAGAACAGCTTCTATTTGGCACAGAAGTGTATTAAATTCGTCGTGAGTTAACGTAAGTTTACCTATGACTCTATAGAGATGCGTTTTCATGCTTTTGACCGCTGCCTCAAAAATGCCCCCAAAATGAGATGCATACGGAGGGTTGAAATGCCATGTAATGGCGAGGTCAGTCAGTTGTTTATTTAACATTGTATGATTGCTATCGTTTTGTAAAAATGTGTGTAATTCGGATAGATAGCGGTCACATCCGACGAAATTACGGCCGTTGTCTGAATAGATGTCAGTACACAAACCTCGTCGGGATATGAACCTACGTAGCGCGTTTAAGAACGACTCGGTGGACAGTTCTGGAACTAATTCCAAATGGACTGCCTTCGTTGACATGCACACAAATACACAGACATACGATTTGAATACCTTTGCCTTTTTAAAACTACTGGATTTTAAGTGAAAATCTATCAGTAAGTTAGTAAAATGATGCTTCTTTGGTAATACAATTTGATGTTTGGCATCGAACGGTACGTTGGCATGATTGATTCTACCGCCGACCCTGATATGTCCGGTTTCTTCGTCTAAGAAGGGCTTAAGTTTTTGAAGACGGTTGGTACACCTGTCGTCATCCTTGAGACGGGCTATGTCTTGGGAGAAATGTTCAGCTTGAACAAGTGAAATTATACGATTCAGAGCCTGTTTGGTCTCTGGAACCGTTACATAGTTCGTTTGAAAGTTTTGGGATTTACGACATTTGTGGTAAAAACGAAAGAGTAAGGCGACGATGCGCAGCATCCTTGGAAGTGAGGAAAATCGCTCAAGGAATTCTAAGCTGGGTTGCCCGTAACTACCTATTAAAATGTGTTTGCGACGTTCTTCATTTGTATGACAATTGACGTTAGAAACTGGCCACTCTTGTTGTGGCCTTGTGAGCCACGGGGGACCACGAAACCATAGAGAGTGGTCTAGTCGAGAGGGTAGAACCCCTCTAGATGCAGGGTCTGCAGGGTTATCTGCAGATTGAACGTGGTGCCATTGGGCGGCAGGCACGTTGTTCGTGGTCTCCGCTATGCGGTTGGATATATAAGTCCGCCACTTGTGCGGGGACGAGCGCAACCAGGCGAGCGTAATTGATGAGTCACACCAAGCGAAAACGTGGTCAAACGAGATTTGACTATAAGTAGAGAGAATCTTTTTTAAAAGTTTTGACAAAAGTAGAGCGCCACAGAGTTCAAGACGTGGAATCGTGAGGCGCTTTAAGGGTGCAACCTTTGTTTTACCGAGAAGAAGATGGGTACTAATGGTACCGTCCGAGTCAACAACGCGAATGTAGACGCAAGCTGCATATGCCTTTTCGGAGGCGTCCGAGAACCCGTGTAACTGTATTTGATATTTGCTAGGAAGCACGTAACGTGGTAGAATTATGGTTTGAAGCAATGGAAGCTCGTCAATAAATTGGTACCAAAGTTCACAGATACCCTGAGGAGGAGATTCATCCCAACCGGTACCTGATACCCACAGAAGTTGGATTAAATGCTTGGCGAATAAAGTGATGGGACTAATAAAACCCAGAGGATCATAAATTTTTGCTATCTCTGCAAGCATAATTCGTTTTGTACATTTTCGGGTAGGGACGTCGGTTTGATAGGTAAACGTGTCTGATCTGGGATTCCACTTAAGTCCTAAGACCTTGACAGTAGTGTCGGTATCGAGCGCTGAGAGAATAAGTGCGTCGTCTTTGCTCACGTCGTCTTTATTTAATTGAGATAGAAATACTGAACTATTACTCGTCCATTTACGGAGTTCAAAGCTTCCCGCCTTACAAATAGACGTGAGCTGACGTTGAAGAGCTACGGCGTCTGCTACGGTATCAGCACCGGTGACTATGTCATCAACGAAGACTTCATTAAGAAGCACCTGCGAAGCAAGTGGAAAGGAAGACGCCTCGTCGATTGCTAATTGACGAAGCGTACGTAATGCGAGGAAAGGCGCAGAGGCCACCCCAAAGGTCACCGTGCACAGGCGAAATTCCTGCACAGGGTCATGAGTAGAAAATCGCCAGAGGATGCGTTGGAAGTCACGATGTTCGTTTGTGACATTGATATACCTGTACATCATTTTGATGTCGGCCGTAAAGACAACTTTGTGAAGTCTGTACTTCAAAAGAACTTCGACTATGTCTTGATGCAATGTTTGTCCTGTTAAAAGATTTTCGTTGAGCGAACGACCCGATGTCGTTTTACATGATGCATCGTATACCACCCTCAGCTTGGTGGTGGCAGATGATTTCTTTACCACGCAGTGGTGCGGAATGTAGTAAGGAGGCGTGTCGCCGTGCGCGGCTCCAGTGACGAGTTCCATGTGCCCAAGGTCAAGATACTCTTGAAGGCACTTGTTGTAGTCTGCCCGTAAGGCTGGGTCACGTGACAGTCGGAATTCCAGTTTGGATAAACGCGAGAGGGCGATGGCACGGGACTCCCCAAGAGGGGGGGCGTTCTCCTTGAACGGGAGTGAAACTGTATATTTGCCAGTTGGGTCACGTTTGTGAGTATTAACAAAGATAGACTCGCACAGAATGTCTTCCTTAGATAGGTGCGTATTTTCTGGTGGTGACTCAAGTTCCCAGAACCTTTGTAATTGGACGTCTAACTGACACGTGCTAAGATTGACGCTAACCTGTCTCATTCTTTCGTAAGAAATTCTACCGTTAAGTAAATAACCGAAAATACTATTGATGGCTACAGGGGTACCCTGCGGTCCCTTGATGTTATCGTGGAGCAGTATGCTATCGCTATAGTCTGACCCCAGCAGGAGTTCGACAGGGCGCGTCGAATGTAACTCTGGGTCCGCTAACGTTAAACCTTGAAGGTGTGAAATTTGTTCGAATGAAGTCGGTACATTTGGAATGTAGCTAGTTATTTTTGGTAAAACAAGCGCTTCAATAAGAAGTTTAGGTTCCGGCTTGTTATGAGGTGTTACCTCGCAAAGCACGTAACCACGCGGTTGTTCGCTACTGTCACCTATGCCCGTAACGGTAGTACTGGTCTGCGCGGCAAAGCGCGGCAGACCGAGTCGCTGAACGCACGATTCCGTGATGAGCGTGGCTTGCGAGCCCTGATCGACGAGAGCGCGCACTGAGCGCGGCTGAGAGATTCTATCCACGGGGCGGATGTTAACGAGCGCAGTCGTAAGAAGAACTGTACAATTTTTACTATTAGACAACCCAGTAACTCCATGTAATGAAGTGGGCGCTGAAGGTTCCGCTACCGAATGTAATTCGGGGGATGTGGTACATTCCGGCGTCACTGCGACGTTATGTACGCGTAAATCTTCATGTAATGAAGAGTGATGACGCTGATGGCACACGCGGCAACTGTGGCGCGATTTACAATCTTTAGTGTCGTGACCGCTGAATAAACAATTATTACAAATTTTGTTTCCAGTAATGAAATGTTTTCGTTCACTTAAACTTAACCTTTGAAACATATCGCATTTATATAACGGATGTGAATTATCTTTACAAAACGCGCATTTGATGATTTTTTTTAAATAGTCGACTGCAGTCGCAGTCGCAGCATTCACACTCATAGTTCGCGTGGAACGCGTAAAAGCAGAATCATGAGATCGCGGCATATTGTATTGCGCATCTGAACGTGAGCGAGAAAGAGACAGCGCGCGTCGCGCAGCATACGCGTTACGAGAAGGCATCCCGGCCGGGCCGGCCGCGGGCGCCGGTGCTCCAGCTGAGCGCGCGGACATCATCACCTCCGTCGCTGATAACTCCTTGTTAAGGAATTCGATTAATTCGTTTACCGAAGGCACTTCGCTAGGCGAATTTAATGATAATTCGAAACGTTTTCGTATGTTAGGTGTAATTTTACGTAACACTATATTTAATAACACAAAACTCCAGTTAGACACTGGAAATCCTAATGACTCTAAGGCCGTAATATTTTCATTATAAGTATTGAGCAAGTTACGTAAGCTAGGTTCAATGGCCTTGTCACTCATGGGTTCGACATCGTAAATATTATCGAAATGTTTTGTCGAAATGATTCTTTTGTTCTCATAACGATTGATTAACACCTGCAAGGCATTATCATAATTAGATTCGGTAACTGGAATAGATTTAATAAGATGAAACGGTTCGTCCTTTAACGACAATAATAAGTATCGAAATCGTTCTACATTGGTTAGTGAGACGTTGTTGTGTACTAACGATTTATACAAGTCAAAGAAGGAAGTCCATTCGGTTAGTCCACCCGTAAACGTATGTAATGACAACTTGGGTAATTTAATGTGTGACTTGTGCGCAAGTGCATCATGACCGTAGGCGTCCGCCACACTTGTAATGCTTTGTTTACGTGTTTCCTTGATACTATCTAACGTTATCTGAACTTCATAGTATAACGAATCAAACTGGTTGCGGGTTGCTAAGTGTTGTTCCTTATTAAAATCTCCTAATTTTACTGATTGCTTTTCAATTTTACCTTGAACTTGAAAAAAGGTTTTTTTAATAGAATTTAATTCTTTTACACGAACTCGAAATTCTAATATATTGTCCGTGCAATCTACAATGCGTTGTAGGCTATTTAAGGCTAAGTCACGTTCAAACTGTAATTGTTCAAGTTCCATTGTTACCTAGTACCTAGAATATAAAGTTCTGACTCGAGTTGAAGCTCTGCCCTTATTGCCTTAGTCGCCTCTTACGACATCCACGGGAAGACTTGGAGTGGCACTATTCTAACCCGGCAACCACACGGGGTTTGTATACAATATTTAATAATGTACCGATAATGTAGGGCTCTTGCCTTAGATATAACGGACACAAAATGGCCGCACGAAGTAGGTACGTCACAGTCCTACGTTGTAGGCACTGTACCTCAAACCTAGACGTACCAAGCCCGTAAGGTATACTAAGCAATGTTATCCAATGTGTATACCTTATGTTAACAATTATGTGCGAAATAATAGCGTTCGATCTTCCTTAATCAATAACGCTGCCGTGGGCCGGGCGCGCGCGAGCACTGGCTACCGTACCGATTCGGCGAAAAAAAAAATAAAAGAAATGTAATTCCGTAAATATTGCTCAAAACCACTTGAAACTATATATAATTAGAAAGATCTCGTTGAGATCGTGCTATCCACACCGGTATTATCGTAAAATAATACGCTATGTAGTGGGAAACTCGATGTTTAGTTCGATGGCCGGCGGTAGATCCCGCGCTAAGCGCATACGTCATCCGACGATAATCGGATTTAAACTAAGTTAGACTAGCACAAACAATTTTGTAAACAAAATAACCATCTGTAATATGGTATCCGGTTCGAAATTTTATGTTGGGTAAATCCTTCGACAATTCAAATAAGCAGGGGAAAAATCACAGACACTCACCAAGTTCCAGGAACGTAGTATCTCCTGGGGGCCCCCGTCTGCTGGTCTCCGTAGGCGTATTACGATAGATTTTGGTTGACCTGTTTGCTGCTAGGATTCGAGTCGCGATATCTAGGTTTTGAGCCGAGATTCATATAATTTATACAGCAGCCGTTGCTTGCGTGTACGAGTTAAATCAGTTCCTTTTTTAGACTGTCGAGGGCAGCACTGTCGCATACAACGTGCTGCGTTTTGGTATTCCTTGCTAGGAAACGTTTAGTTTATTGTGTCCGCAAGTAACCCTGATATTTGAGTAGATTCGGAAATAATTAAGATATAATTGTTTGTGCTAATGTGCCAAAGTTACATGGACGTTAAAGTACTGAACATAGAGACATTCCATCATAGTCCTCAGGGTTGGCAACGCATTTAAGGTCTTAGGATTATAGTTTTGAGAATTCAAATGACTATGGGTCTCAGATTCCACTAACCATCAGGTGGCCTGAGTGTTCGTATGCCTTCTATTTATCTTAAAAAAGAGGAATCTTACTGTTACTATTATAAATTAGAAAATTGGGAGTTTTGATGTTTGTTACTCAATCACGCTTCAACTACCAATTTCGTAATCAGAAAAAAAACCAGACAAGAGCATGTCGGACCATGCTCAGTGTAGAGTTCCGAAGCCGTTAAGTACTGCAACATAAAAATCAACAAGTAATAACTAATTTTCTATTTAAAGTCAATTGGTGCCGTCTTAGATGATTTAAGTAGGTATAAACACTTTAATCGCCTGTATCTCAAGAACCTTTAAAATTCGTTATATGTTCTTTCATTGAAGATTTTTTTCAGGTTTTTAGTATTTGTAGTTTTGGCTGTAAAGGGGGGGAGTCTAGCAAAAACTAGTGCTTTAAAGCTTAATATTTCACAAAGAGATTACTTAACGAATTTTTTTTTTTGCAAACCCATAATATTGTTGAACCTACAGGGTAGACGAGAAATAAAAAAAACATCCCCACGTTACGTGTAGGAGAGGTACACTAAAAAAATATTTTTTTTAACATTTTATTGTACTTCTTTGCTGGCGTAACTAATATGCATATTCATGTCAAATTCCAGCTTTTTAGTACTAAAAGTCTCTGAGCTAGGCTGCGGACAGACAGATGGACGGACGGACGTGGCGAAACTATAAGGGTTCCTAGTTTGACTACGGAACCCTGAAAAATTGTATTAAAACAGTCTTAAAATTGGTGATTTCTGACCCCAAACTAGACCAAAAATTCTCATATTTCCAAGTTGTGTGTTGAGAAAAGTCCATTTTATTCAACTAACATCATTTAGCCCTTAAAGCTCAGCGTAGTGACCAATAAGCTCCGTATTTGTTCCCCCTCCATAAATCTAACGAATGTGTTCAGATTGGTCACGCCCGGAAATCGAACCCGTTTCCGCTGCAATATAACATAACACCCAAATCTGTTAGATTAAATTGTTTTCCTAACCTATAAATGAATTCATATTAGGGGACAATCGAACACTAAATTGACCTGGGTCCCAAACTGTCGTGTTACGTGGTCTTTCGAAGGTTCGGAAGACCAGGTAACAGACGGAGGAATTTGTTGAGGCACCTGACCTTCCGAAGGCTCGGAAGACCAGGTACGTAAAGAGGGTTGAAAGAGATAAAAGAGTTAGGTCAGGGTCAGGGTTATTTATTGAGCACTTGTTTAGCTTTACACAGAATTACCAGTATAAAATGTCTAACTAATTAAATAGGTCCCTAACAACACCAAGGAGATAGCAGAGAGTAGTTATTTTCTGTGAAGTAGACGACTGAAGAGAGCTCCAGTGAACACCACTTGCGCAGTGGTGCGTAGCGATGGCAGCAACGCTCCTCTTAGTAGAAGTAGCAGATAGGCCCGAGTAGAGGCCCGTGAGATCGAGTAACGGTCCCGGAGCAAGCAGGAACGAGATCGAGGTGCGGAGATAGTAACGGTCCCGGAGCAAGCAGGAACGAGATCGAGGTGTGGAGATAGAGGCTTCTTGAGGTGCGGGGATAGAGGCTTCTTGAGGTGCGGGGCCTGACTTGGCGCCGCACAAGGCCGATTTCTATCGTTTCAACTCGGAAACTGGAGAAAGAATGAATGGCTCTAGTCTGAGCCACACTTTATATACCCTGGTGTTCTATATTTTTAATTTGGACGTTCTAAGTTTATAAAATTACAAATTTACACATGCCAGGAATTAATTCTATGGAAAACAATCATATTAACTCCATGTTACAGTATAAAACCTTAAATATTGTCTCTGCCCGTTGTCAAGATAATGAAAATAACAATATTGTCAGTTGAAAGAAAATAAACAAAAAGTGAAATATATCTGCTTTTAATGCCGAAATAATCATAAAAGTAGCAAGAATCATAAGGAAAAATGTAAGTAAACACTCTGGAAGCCCGCAACATCGCAGAGTTCATATATTCAAGAAGATATACGTCCCCAAAGTCAGTCGGTCAAGCTGTGAACGTTTTATATACTAAGTTAAATAACATATTTCAGGAATAATTCATGACCAAACGAGTCCCAATAACCGTCAGGTGGACCGCGCCGGCAAGATGATCAGAAATGTGCAATAAGTTAACAATTTAAACTATGAATCTACAGAAAAACGGACACGGATCCAAGTATCGAAGGTACAATATTACAAAACTAGGCTGTAGTATTACATTATGGGCACTAGACATCGATTAAAATATATATATTCTCAAAGGACGATGGGTAAAAATTTCCCCACCCACCAACAGTGATGAAACATGTGCCAGTTTATAGATCTTGGCAATATGATGTATTTTTTCTATGGCGACGATCACCATATGTATGGGGTTTTCTTGAAAAATCATAATCTTATCGTATGGAACTATGGAATTTGTTTGAAAATGAACACGTATGTAGATGATTTGCCTTGCCTGGCCCTTTGTTTTCATTAAAAAATTCCCATTGATTTTGCTACGAAGATAAGTATTTTGTCTTTTATTGGGTCCTAATGAACATATAGACCTGCAGCCCGTTACTGTTGGAGGGGGGGGACGGGGTCCATACAAAATTGCCCATCACCCTTTTAAGGCACAAGACACAAAAATGTACTAATAATCGAAAGCGGAACCTTTAGCTTACTTAGCAGAGTCACTACCTACTAGGCTAACAGCGCTATCGATGTATTCATAGGGCCCATCGAATAACCATAATATAATATCTTATCTTATCATACAGATGCCCTTTCGGATACACTTCGTCCCCTTTTAGGATCTTTTGTGCAATTACCCTCTTACACACTTTGCTCAACACCAGCTGTTCGAATGTGCAGGTTTCCTCACGATGTTTTTCGTTCACCGTTTAAGCATCGGGTATGAACTTAAGTCAAAAAGTCATTGGTACATGCTGACCCCGGAGGTTCGAACTCTGTACCTTACGATCTCTAGTCGACCCCCTAAGCCACTTGGCCGTCGACGGTCCTACCGACAAATTATAATAATAATAATAATAATAATATCACAGGACAATGTCACACAAATTGACCTAGTCTAAAACTAAGCTCTAGGCTTGTACTATGGGTACTAGACAACGATAAACATACTTATGTAGAGAAATAAATACTTAAATATATAGAAGACATCCAAGACTCAGGAACAAATACTCGTGCTCATCACACAAATATCTGCCCTTACAGGGATTTGAACCCAGGACCCCTAGCTTCGAAGGCAGGGTCACTCCCAACTAGGCCAGCGTGTCGTCAATTAATACATAATTTACTACCGTAATTGTTAAATTGTTTTAAAAAAATATAATAATTTAAGAAAAAACCGGGCAAGGGCACTAATTTTCTATTTAAAGTCAATTGGTGCCGTCTTAGAGGATTTTAGTAGGTATAAACACTTTAATCGCCTGTATCTCAAGAACCAATGATGTCTTCTTAGTCGTGATAGTTTTCCTTTAAAATTTGTTATATATGCTCATTCATTTAAGTTTTTTTTCCGATTTTTAGTATTTGTAGTTTCTGCTGTAGGGGGGGGGGGGGCACTTAATTGAATGTAACAAAAATTTGCGCTTTAAAGTTTTATATTTCATAAACGGATAATCGAAAAACTGTTTTTACAAAGCCATCATATTTTTAAAAGACATACCCGATGACACCCCACAGTTTAGGGTAGACGAGAAAAAAAAAGGGTAGGTACCTTAAAAATAAATAGTTTCACATTTTATCGTACCACTTTGTTGGCGTGACTAATGTGCATATTCATGCCAAATTATAGCTTTCGAGTACTAAGAGTCTCTGCGCTAGGCTGTGGATGGACGGACGGACAAACGGACATGGTGAAACTATAAGGGTTCCTAGTTTGATTACGGAACCCTAAAAACGCGTCATATTTATTTATCTCGGGTCTCTTCAATTGTGTTGAATTGATGTTATTTCTGTTATGTTATAAGTGTGAAAACACGAAGTGCTACGTAGCGCTACGAAGACACAATCAGGGGATAACATTTCAAAAGCAGTATGGTTAAATCGAGTAGAACAAAGCTTCAATCTTGTGCTTCGAGTTAGAAAGATTCTTTCGACCAACTCGCCTTACAACTCGACGGATAAATTAATAAGTGGCGAATTTAAGTTGTCCCGACAGAGCAAACAAACAACATTTTAGGACGTGCATTCACAATTATATAGTTTTAATCTTGTTCGTATGTTTTCACTTGCTCAATTAACTAAAATTAATTAATAAATATGACCTAGAAAATATCTCAACCACGTTTAATTACTTACAAGAAACATTTCTTAATAAAATTAGTAATAAATTTGAAGGCAATAAGCAACCGTCACCATTAATCTCTCGGCTGGCGAGGTTCCAACATACGTTCGCAAAAACGTTGAAAAATGCACAAATATTCCCCACACTTTATCATTTACGTCAAAATAACTAAGGAAGTCATTATTAATGATCACTGAGAGTTTCTATTCTAAGAAACCTGCGACTTTATTCTACTTGGGTAATGCCATCTTGCTTTTATATAAAAAAATAAATATCAGGGGACAATCTCACACAAATTGACCTAGTCCCAAACTAAGCTCTAGGCTTGTACTATGGGTACTAGACAACGATAAACATACTTATATATAGAGAAATAAATACATAATAAATACACAGAAAACATCCAAGACTCAGGAACAAATATTCGCGCTCATCACACAAATATCTGCCCTTACCGGGACCGCTGGCTTCGAAGGCAGGGTCACTCCCAACTAGGCCACCGTGTCGTCAAAATATTGTAATTTAACTGTAGTAATCATACCTATAGAAGCTCCCACAGACTAACAGTTTAACCTTTTCAACGCTATGTCAAATACACAACCAGAGCGAATTTCAACTTTGCCTCATAGATACATAGGTCTATTTTGCGCTGTCAACCATGACGGAAATATCCGTCAATGGCGTTGAAAAGGTTAAGGCAGCCTGATAGTTTAAAAATAGTAATCATGGACTAAAGCAAAAGGAGAAGACATGTTTACATACAAAACACTAAAGTAATACATGACGTGACACCTACATTCGCAAACACCACACACACAGCTGTAAAATAATGGCATATACACGTACCAAAGAGCAATAGAGTTAAATTAATGGCTAACAGCGTTGCGTAAGTGAGACGGCGATATATCTCGCAACAACGACGCAAATGATGACAGGACGCGTATATGTCACACGGCCTAGTTGGGAGTGACCCTGCCTCTGAAGCCAGCGGTCCTGGGTTCAAATCCCGGTACGGGCAGATATTTGTGTGATGAGCGCGAATATTTCTTCCTGATTCTTTGATGTTATCTATGTATTTAAGTGTGTATTTCTCTATATAAGTATGTTTATCGATGACAAGTACCCTACAAGCTTATAGCTTAGTTTGAGTCAATTTGTGTGAGATGTGTCCCCTGATATTTATTTATTTATTTACTCGCTTAAATTTTATATAATATTACTGTATCTCACTCAGACACGTGTTGACTGATCGGTGGCAGGGGAACTACTGACTCGGATTAGGCGCTCAGCGCCTATATTGAGGCGCTCAAGCCCGCGCGCCTAGTCACATATATTCCTCTTTTTGTTTTTGTCTAAGATAGTAATTTATTTATAGCAACCTTACGAGTACCACTTTCATTTATATTTATTTATTTATTTGTAACGGTACTGGTAATGAAACACTGACGCATAAAATCTTTATAACATTATTTGACCTCAAATATAGTGACGTGACAATCTTGATTGGTAAGTTCTATCTCATCTGTGATCAACCGTAGTACTGCAAGGAATATGAGTCCGTAATGCAGTAATATACAAATAATGTATGGTGAATTTTGTTTTCTTTATTTCTAATTATTAACTGTATATCCTGCTAAGACCCATGGTCCTACCCTTAGTACTTATTAACTTTGTCATTCAGACCCAGCTCCTTCGACAGTTGTGTAGTCATAGCGTACCACTTGTAGGACTTGTAGAAATCCTACTGGTAGGACCGTGGTACTAGGATATCCCTATTGAGAAAATAAAATACAGGGGTATAGGGCATCTATTCTATTGGATAAAACCATATTGCTCGTGACATGTTATCGTATTGTCAACATCAATAGCTCTTATTTACTTGACGGTAAAGGCACAAGGGACAAGTTAAAAACAATACCATAGCACGTCAATGGCATGTATCAAGTAAAATAAAGGTTCAGATGTAGTGCATAATCGGTATGAAATAGTATTTTGTCGAATAAGTTTATTGTCGTCTCACTTTCTCAAACAGCTTATCGATGGATAATAAAACTGGCTGAGACAGCGAGATAAATACAAACTTTCCCGATCAAAAACGATGTCGTATGTTTATTTACTGCGTCTGTAATTCACAGAAATCGAAGTCAATAAGACAGTTCAATAAGGTGTTTACATTTCGGGCCCCGAACAGAACATTTTTCGCTACATACATAATGTTAAGGAGAAGGCACACGAGCACTCAGGCCACCTGATGGTAAGTGGAATCCGAGAAATGTCTATGCATTTGAATTCTCAAGACTATAATCCTAAGACCTAAAATGCATTGCCAACCCTGAGGACTAAGATGGAATGCCTCTACTACTACTACTACTACTAATATTACTAGAAAGCTGTAAATTCGCATGAATACACATATTAATCACGCAAACAAAGTTGTAAAATAAAATCTTCTATTTTTTTTTTAGTGTAGCTCCCTAACATGGGGATGTATTTTTTTCTCGTCTATCCCATAGTTTGGCATGTCGTTCAGTAGCTCTTTCAAAAATATTGCGGGTTTGTGTAAACCATTTTTTGGTTAAGGGATCCGTTGTAATATTATATTAAGCTTTAACCTTTTCAACGCTATGTCAAATGCAAAACCAGAGCGAATGTCAACTTTGCCTCTTAGATATTCAGGTCTATTTCTCGCTGTCAACCATGACGGAAATATCCGTCAATGGCGTTGAAAAGGTTAAAACGCTAGTTTTTGTTAGAGTCAAGGTGTCGTCGTCGTCCCTGCAACCAAAACTACAAATACTAAAAATCTGAAATATTAAATGATAGCGCATATAACGAATTTAAAAGGAAAACTATCACGACTAAGCAGACATCATTGGTTCTTGAGATACAGGCGATTAAAGTGCTTATACCTACTAAAATCATCTGAGACGGCACCAATTGACTTTAAATAGAAAATTAGTTATTACTTGTTGATTTTTATGTTTGTGGTACTCAACGGCTTCGGAACCCTACACTGAGCATGGTCCGACATGCTCTTGCCTGGTTTTCATCGGTAATATTGTTTTAGGCAATAAATAAATAAATAAATATCAGGGGACAATCTCACACAAATTGACCTAGTCCCAAACTAAGCTCTAGGCTTGTACTATGGGTACTAGACATAGATAAACTACTCATATAGAGAAATACATATAAAAACATCCAAGACTCTGAAACAAATCCGTGCATGGCGTGAATAACTTGATAAGTCGAGATTTAAAGTTAATAAATTTGTATTTAGAACAAATTGCTTACAGTTAAAATTACTTCATTATTTTTCAACCAGTTACCAACTTATTCACGCCAGGCACGGAAATATTCCCGCTCATCATACAAATATTAGCCGTTACCGGGATTTAAACTCAGGACCGCTGAACCAGGCCAACGTGTCGTCAAACTGAATGTGAATTTCCATGTCTTGTTTTTATACTATACGCTTTTTTCTCTTTTTTGATTAACTGGGTTAACGCAAAATGCAAGTGGTAAACAACAAGGTGGTGGTAAATAATTTAGGTTAATCAAGATAGCAGTATCTGCAGGCTACAGCTAATTAACGCCTTAAAATGTTACGTATTAATAAAAGCGTTATAGTAACACCTCAGGCTGCCGTGGGGCCGCAGGTAACGTACGTGTAGCAATATCGGGGGGTAATGCAGCGCCATTAACCGACTTAACGTGCGTTAATCGGTTTATAGCCGTTGTTAACGGAAAATGGTGTTTTCGAGAGCAAAATACGATATTATTAAATATGGAAGCGGGATATATTTTAACATACTGATGATTGAGTGTGTTAATCTTAATGTAAGAGGCGGGAAATTTTATTTAATAGTAAGCCTTTCACTGATGGACAAAGAACGTTAACATAATTATATGTTTATCTACAGGGTATTCCAGAACTTGATTTTAGTATTAAAAGATAAGAAAACCAGTTTTTGACCGGTCCAGAATGTAGTTTTACTTTCAATATATTACTTTAGGACTTAAAGATTTTAATGATACTCGTATTAATTAGCTAACCTGTGCTCATGCCCTTTTCATTACCACAAAACATGTAATTAATTAATATAGTGAAACTTCTAAGTGTAATGAAATAAATGTATTTGATATAAATTAATTTGAAATAAAAATAAATGGAATTTGTGGTTCCAAAACTTGATACCTATACAATGCTAAATAACGTGATAACGTGTTGAATTACTCCATAATTCTAAAATATAATTCATTTAAAATAAATGTATACTTTCTAAGCCACTCAAGTACCTATTTCTCATTTTTAATTAAACAACATTACCTCTTAACGGTGAAACAAAATTTTTTTCAAACCACGTACTACCGTTATCTTCAAATTGAACGCAAAGACCAGATTTCGAAGTCATCAATTATTACTTAAGTATTTATAGGTAAAAATAGCGAAATATTTTCGGTTAAATTTCGCACTCACCTCAAAATGCTCAGAGTTAAAATAAGGCAGTTCTATAAGCCTAATAAAGAAAACACTTGATAAAATACTTTCATTTAAATAAATACACAAACCAATCAAAACATCAGGTAGGTTAAAGAACAAAGAAATAAAACAGAAAAACCGACATACAAAAGTTTTTAACTGCCCTCTGCTCCAATTACCTTCGTTTATCCGAGTATCGGTTTTTACCATTACAAAAGAGAATTGTTCGTTTCGACCGGTTGCTGGGTAACCGAACGGAAAACCGGGTGGGATTCCGTTATCACCGGATCACCGACAAGTGGATATTGAAATATCACCGATAAAACCAAACGATTATCGTGAAAGCTTTTAAATTTTGCGCTTGGTGTATGTTAATAGAGATGGTTTATTTTAATTTAAATAATAAAGACCGTGAGGTTGCCGGGTTAGAAAATTGCCACTCCATGTCTTCCCGTGGATGTCGTAAGAGGCGACTAAGCGAATAAAGGCTTGTAGTACTGTTAGGCAATGGGCTTGCAACCTGTTACTAATGTGATAGCAAAATTATCAACAAATCTTTTTGGAGTTGTTGGTATTTCATTAGCTCTGCCTACGCAACTCTGGGAATGAAGGCGTGACGTTATGTATGTATGTATGTAATAAAATTAGGAACCAGTTTAACTTTAATAGTGTTTAAGTTAATCTTGCTCTAAAAATATTATTATTAGATTAATAATCTTTATTTTGAGCACAAAAAAAGCACCGGCTTTTGCCCGCGATTCTGCCTTAGTTGAATTTCATTTATCGCTATTCTTTCCGATAACAGTCTGATTTACTGGAATATCCTCCTCAAACTCCAGACTATAAACTATCTCTATATCAAAATCCATATATATCAACGGTGACAGAACAAATAATTATCATACTATCGTTTTACGATTACAGTCACTATTGGTATTTGTTTTAGACATTTCTTTAAGAATGATATCCACCAATTACTTTAGATATCGTTTCAACAATTGTTAAATACACACCCTGTACTTGGATTTATTAAGTTTTCAGTAGATATGCGTTCAATTTCGGTGCAGCTGACATACTTACAACGTTTATTTTCATGACTGCAAAACTTCGTCTCTAGTTCAAAGTTAGAAATAAATAGATTTATTGAACTATACTCGTATCTAGCATATGTTTTACCTAGTTTTATTAACAATGTTAAGAAAGTGTTAATCATTATTTTAAAACAACTAATTAATACTACTTAATTTCCCACAATTTCATGAAAATATAATAGCGCATTAATTAATTTCTCTTTGCACCAAACACCAAAACAGCTATACATTATGGCGATGCAAAATTGTACCGAATTACTCATCGTCCGCCACCGGGAGTTGTGTTTTAGCCGAATTATCATTGCCGAAAGCCGACAGCCGAAATTGGAAAAATGCTTAATGGCCGACGTAATAGGCCGGTAAGACGGCGCTTAGTTGGAAATTTGTTTGGAGATCCGATGTGTAGGAGTTTGAGTTATGAGAGCTCATGTTTTACACCGACGCGAGTGTCAGTGGAGTGGGTGCGGAAATTACCCACTTGCTAACTCGTCGTATACAGAATGATGCATTTACGTTATGTCAAGAAAAGATATGTTCAGTTTTGGAAAATATACAATCAACCTATATTTATTTACACTAAGTTGTATAAATGTAATAGATAGGATACCAAAGATGTTGAAACTTAGTCCAATTTACATATTCCTGAAGTTTCCCACAAAACTCCAAAACGCGGGTATTTGTTAAAAGGGCAATTAGCAAAGCTTCGTTAACAAGATAATCCAAGCTTTACGACTAAAGCTTCTGTCGCTTTCTAAGAACTCGTAGACAAATATTTGAAATGTTGCGTTAAAATTGTTTTGAGGGAATAAATGGGTAAACTGTAATCTTTTAATACTTCGACATTCGCAGCTGCGGCTTGAAATATTTGTGAATTATACTGGATAATGTTATTGGTAGAATATATTGAAGTTTTATTTTCAGAGTCTAAAAACGTTTTTATTTGAAACTAACCGAGCCTGCTAACAAAACTAGTGGATTTGCTTCAACCGGAGATCGATCCCAGGGTTTTGGATGCTTACTTAAGCGCAAAATCGCATAAGGGATCTAAGTAAAAAGGTTTCACCGACAATGCGACATGAAAATTGAATTGGTGTGAATTGAAAGTACCCCAAAATTTTCAGTTTGCTGCTAGCGTATTTTGGGTGGATAATTATGATTGGGATGCAAGAACTTTGTTGTGATATTAGAAATTCTTATACAGAGTCAGTTAATGACGATTAATTCGTTCAATAGTGACGATAATTACTACATAGGCACACGGGTTTAGATTTTTTTTTATTTGCCTCTAAAATGTCTCTGAGTGCGACGGATACTGTTTAGAAACCAACACCGGATTGGCGGGGGCATAAATGTACCACTGCTAGTGATTCATTAAATATCGACTAAATTTATCGACATAGATAAAAACCAATTTTTAATCGTCATTATCATAACTAATGGTGAAATTTGAATTTCTTTTCATAAGGTGCAAATCTCTTTTAGGTATATATTTATTGCAACTATAAACAAACGGTATCTGACATTGACTCTGGACTCGAGTGGACTTTTGACAACCATTGAAATTACATTGAATCATTCAGTACAACATTATTCTTTAGCATTCCGACGAATTGAGAACCTTTTTGTTTTTTAAGTCTGTTAAAAATGTGTTCGAAGAAAAAAGAACACCTATCTTCATGGAAAGCTGATCATTTAGATATACAAGTAAAGCTACGACTTACTTTTGCGAGAAATGTCAAATCCATATGCCACGAAAAAAAATGTCGATAAACTTAGTCGATATTTAATGAATCACTAGCACCGGTTTATTTTTGCCCCTGTCAATCCGGTGTTTGTTAGTAACAGAGCAATGAAAACGCAATTATCGAGGTAGATCCTTGAGGCGAGTTTTTTATGATAAGGAGAAAGCACACGAGCACTCAGGTCACCTGATGGTAAGTGGAATCTGAGTCCATAGAAATTTGAATTCTCAAGACGATAATATTAAGACCTCAAATCCGTTGCCAACCCTGAGGACTAAGATGAAATGCCTCTATGCTAGTAATTTCACCGGTTGTCTATGCTATTGATATTAACCCCGATTGATTCCCGTTGATTTTGATGCAGGTGGGCCGGTGAGATTTTAATTTATCTCGCCTTGCCGATGGAATAAAGTACTTAAAGTAAGGTCGCCTGCGGGCAGAAAGAAAGAAGTTGCCGAAGATGATCCCTAGTAAATTGTGTATCAAATTTCACACAAGGTGTCATCCAAATGATTCAGTATAAAAATACCCCAAAGTAAACATAATTGGTTACTAGAAACCACATCTATTTAAGAGGTGAGTAATGATCAAACACCGGATTGACAGGGGCAAAAATAAACCAGTGCTAGTGATTCATTAAATATCGACTAAGTTTATCGACATTTTTTTTCGTGGCATATGGATTTGACATTTCTCGAAAAAGTAAGTCGTAGCTTTACTTCTATATCTAAATGATCAGCTTTCCATGAAGATAGGTGTTCTTTTTTCTTCGAACACATATTTAACAGACTTAAAAAACAAAAAGTTTTTCAATTCGTCGGAATGCTAAAGAATAATGTTGTACTGAATAATTCAATGTAATTTCAATGGTTGTCAAAAGTCCACTCGAGTCCAGAGTCAATGTCAGATACCGTTTGTTTATAGTTGCAATAAATATATACCTAAAATATTTGCACCTTATGAAAAGAAATTCAATTTTCACCATTAGTTATGATAACGACACGATAAAAAATTGGTTTTTATCTATGTCGATAAATTTAGTCGATAATTAATGAATCACTAGCAGTGGTATGCCCCCGCCAATCCGGTGTTTGGTAATGATAGATATAACAATTTTTGATATATCGCTCGCACGCGTGCGCGGGTCGCAGTTCTTCCTAACACACCTCCGCGCTTCGCTCGTCGTCGTACCTAACGGATACCTGCCTTAACGCTAAATAGGTAGGTTATAGATTATACCAGTACTGCATTATTTTCAATGAGCGTTATATCGAACACAGTTATATCACATTACGTTATACCGTATTACTGTTAGATTAATACGTAGTTGTTATATTACAAGTTCATTATACCTAATGATAGTTAGATGATATCAAAATATGCCAAATATTGTTATACCAAAAGCGCATTATATCCTATAATCGTTATATCGACCAGTAATATATCAAAAGTACTTATACCGAACGTTACGCACCCCTATTTTAAGAACGAGGAATTTATTGAAAGATATATCATGCTGAAAAAACTATCTGAATCGATTCATGATCGTAAAATACTTTTCTTAAAAAGTTTTATTCATTGATTCAACGACATCGTTTCCAAAAACGTTCCTACCTTCTATAGTTTAAGACTTCTCCACGCTGAACCATCTAAATTGATCTCTCTATATATCTATTTGTGACGCCTTTTACTTACGTAAGAAAATAAGACCACTGAGCAAATAACGGGGTCTTTTTGACGCAGAAGTAAATTTCAGTTTAGCGAGTTTGTGCAAACAATCCTACTCCATAAGAGTTCATAAACTAGTGTGTTTAACCTCAGGGACGAACCCTTGTGCGGTAAAGTAAAATATTCTGCCGAGTTTATTTGCTTATTCAAGCAAATACTTAGGGAATCAGATCTAGGAACATTTTATAGTTTAACTTTGTTTTGATTTAGATACGTTACGTTGAATACGTTTCATTTTAGAAATTCGTATCTAACCCTAGTAGAAAGGGAAGACAATAAAGAGATCTCTCTCCAGACGATTGTTAGGACCGAAGTCCATTTGGATGAAGTTAATAGTGGTATATAAGTCAACCGACTGAAGAAACTTCGTTAGCGACATGTAGCGCACTGTCAGATTTAGTTGCGCTGTCTGACGCTGGTGGCGCTGTCGAGTTGGTTGTTACAAGTTGTCACTAGATGTCGCTAGGTCGCCACACCCTTATATTATCAGTTATATGTATGTCAAGCAAATTTTTTCAAGAACATGTGTACCTTTTAAGTTAAAACTAATATCAAATACTTACGTCTACGACTTGACCGTGAAAATAACGGTTCTTAGTCCGTCAACATCAACCATAAAGCCTACCTAATAACAGTTTACGAGGAACTTCCTGACAGTGAAATTATACCTAGAGCAGTTACGAGACATTTTTCTCGTCAGCACCACGTTTACCCAATTGGGCAATAAGAGACAGTGGGCCTGTCATTTGCGGCGATGTATTCCGATGAGCCGAGTAATGAAGTCGGCGATGGGGCTAGCACAGGTACTGAAGGTTTTTTCTTTTAATGATGAGAAGGCACACGAGCACTCAGGACCTGATAGTAAGTAGAATCTGAGACCCATAGACATTTGAACTCTCAAGGCTACAATCCTAAGACAGCAATCTTAAGATCTGAAACGCGTTGCCAACCCTGAGGACTAAGATGGAATGCCTCTATGCTGGTAATTCCACTGGTTGTCTTATCTCCACACCGGAACACGACAATGCGAACACAGTTGCTTGAAGGATGGTCGGTTTGGTAGAAGCAATTGAACTTGAAACAGAAGATGTTTGAGAACTAGATTGGAGACTAAGTCCATATTAATTTGTGTTAGTACCTAAAACTTAGAATAATTATAATGTTAGGAGTTAGGTATAAATTTACATTTACATAGTTTAATTTAAGTACCTGCTACCTTCAGGGACGCCGGGTATTCGCATGCACTTGTACCCAGTGTCGAAGGATGAGGCAGTCTGGCTTGTCACTAATGACTCTCAGGATGGTGTTAGAGCTCCGCTGCACTCTGTGCATGAGCGATGCAATGCGGCAAAAGGTTTGCAAATTTTAGTATAATATTGAGATAGCAAATGTTAGTTTCTGACATTACTTTAAAGTAGCCTTTGCCTGTGCCTGTCTTCTATTTTTGGCAATTCAGAGCCTCTATTCTACTAGAGAAACCCTTATTGCCTTTAGGATGTATCTTATTGTCAACGTTACGATAGCTGTAAATATTTACTTGACACGACAAAAAAACGTTAACATGTCAAAAGAAAAGGTTTTGCACACGAGAATAGAGGTGAACTTATCTCGATAATTTTCTCGAAGTAATATTACTTTGTCAAATGGTTCTTGATTTCATACATACATAACATCACGCCTTCATTCCCAGAGTGGGGTAGGCAGAGCTACAGAAATACCAGCAACTCTAAAAAGACGTTAATAATTCTGTAACCACATTTTGCACAAGTAGGCTGAGATATTTACTAGTATATTAGTGACAGGTTGCAAGCCCATTGCCTAACAATACTAGAAGCCCTTATTCCCTTAGTCGCCTCTTACGACATCCACGGGAAGACATGGAGTGGCACTATTCTAACCCGGAAAAACCACACGATTTCACTTTGTTTTAATTAATATCATAATGATGGAAAAAACTATTGCACATGCCTTTTAAATATATATGTACTCGTATTAATTCTTTATTGTGAAATACACTAAGCAATAACAAATTTAATAAAATCAACAAAAACTTGTTCTCGGCAAACATACTAAAGAAGCTCATGCAAAACTTTTTGCTTACAAAATGTATATTGAAACAAAAAAAGGGATGGAGTTGTAGTTATGCTAGGGGCCGATCCCGATCGGCACAAATCTCCCAGCGAAGACGGATCGAACGCGCGCACTGAATTAACAATTACATGTAAATGCGTCGGTCTTGTGATGCCACTATGTCGGCCGATAGAGGAAACGATCGATTTTAAATAAAGCTTTATCTATCTTCGTTCCTCCTAATCTCTTTTGTTTAAATGTTTTACACAAAAATTATTAACTATTACAAGTGATCACAAGTGGAGTGCCGCAAGGGCCTATATTGGACCCCGTTTTATTCATATGAGACATCAATATAAATAAACTATATTAGTACTATAGATATTTATTATTGGCAGTATTAGTAGCTTCCAAAACGGATTAAAACAAACAAAAACATAGAGGCGTGTCCGTGCTAGGGGTCGATCTCAATCGGTACAAATCTCCGAGCGAAGACGGATCGAGCGAGCGCTGAATTAACAAATACATGTAAATGCGGTTCTTTTGTGATGCCGCTGTGGCTTGCGAAGCAGACGGGCGACTTATTCGACTATTTTGCCACTAATAGGATCTCAAGCATGTATCTTTTTAACTATAATGATAATATTTAAATAAATAAATGGGGGACAATCTCACAAAAATTGACCTAGACCCAAACTAAGCACTTATATAGACAAATACATACATAGAAAACATCCAAGACTAAGGAACATCATATTCACGCAGATCACACAAATATCTGCCCTTACCGGGATTTGAACCCAGGACCGCTCGCTTCGGAGGCAGGGTTACTAGACTACCGTGTCGACAAATTGTACCAAAAAAAAATCTTTACTGGGTTGTACTTAGTAATAAGTACATTTTGTACAAAATTTATTGTAATGAATAAAAACGGAAAATCTCCCTGCTAACACATAAGGCAGTATCTCAGACAAAACTCGTGTAGCAAATGCAACCTTATTCCTATCAGGATAGGATTGAATATGCTTTGGCTATTGAATTGGAGATTCTGTTTATTGGCTTAAGAGGGAAGAGCTAGTGACTGACTGATTGAAAATGCATAGTTTAAAGTGACTTGACATTTAGAGTTAATATTATCTAATTATTGGGTACTGCACCGGTGAACTAAAAAAAGTTTGTCCTGTAGAAGGAAACTAATTCTACACGGACCAAGTCGCGGGCGCCCTCTTGTCTTTAGTAAAACAATTGCAGATAAATCCTGCGTCTTAGTCGTCAGTCTGCACCGCCCCGTACGATTGGCCTGTCCGTATAAATCATTCGGAGCCCATCAATCACGCCGCACTATGCGGTAAACGCTTTTTGATAATCACGTTATTCGCGATTGACAGCGTCTAATGACAGATTCACCCTTTATTTTCTTGGGTTATACTTGGAAATAAATTTGTTTCTTGAATGTCAATCAGCCTGTATACAGTCTACTACAGCAGGAGCCTGTCATTTAAAAATATGATAATAATATATAGGATGATACTTTTAAGATAAAAAAATACGTGTATTATTTACATAACACGGACAATTAAGACATAAAATAAATGGCTGAGGTGTAAAATAGGGTTTCTAGCCAGGGATTGTGAAACCGGTTTTAATCAATACTTGTATTTACATTGTCAAATTATTACTGCTAAAAATTCCGCTTTTGTTTTTACCACTATGTGTATACTATTTACAGTATTAAATACCTGGTATTCAATACCGCTATTCATTGCACCTGATAAGTGAGATGTAAATTAGGTTTAATTAACTGTAATTTCAGACTTGTCTAAGGCTAGTCTTAGTTTTTTGTACGAGCACCGAAAACATTTACATATACAAATGAACGAGTTTATTGACACTGACAGGTATTACTGGTAATTGTTTTTAGGAGTAAAGTATCAAAAAGAGGTATTGTTCAGTCGTCAATTGGCTAAACCAATAATATACTTTGATACCGGTATTAATTATACCGCTAATCAGAGCTTTAGCGGTATGAATAGTGAAAGTCAAATGTAACCGGTTTTACCTCATTTAAAACCGGTAAACGGAATACCGGTAACGGTTCCTTTTTCTAACATTATGCAATGCCAAGACCGAAATGCCGTTGATAAAAAGGGGTCCGTGTAAAATAAATTAAATCAATATTAGCAAACAATTAAACAACTAAACTACTAAACCCGATACGAGAATAATTATGCATAATTAAAGGATAATTGGGTAAATACCTAAAAATATATTGAACACCCAAGTGTAAAAAATCTCACATATAATAACAAACAATACCTAAAGATTGAATTACGGGTGATATGAGTAAGTAGCTAACCTAACTATATATTCATTAGGTTAGATCCCAAAACAATGGAAAAATAAATATCTTCACTAAAACATCTGAAAGTTCTAAACGGCTAATTTAATCTTAAGCTTAACAGACTCTCGGAACTTTATTACAAATTAAATCTCCTAACTTGAAACTTCACAATGCATTACTGCTCTTTTACTAAATGGCGAGTGGTGACTGTAGAGAGGGCGCAGTGAAGGACACGTTGAAAGGAACAAATGAGTCGCAAATCCGTTGAAAACATACGGATCATTAATTGTGTTAACAAGCACTCATATTATTAGGGGATCGTATCATAATGTATAAAGTTGAAAATACATAATAGGTCATATAATGGTTTTATTTCTGAGACCGTAAACTTTTTAGGATTTTTAAAAGGTCATTACATAGAACCCATTAGGTTAGATTAGGTTTGTTTTATAAAAATGCTGATAACTTTACGGTTTCAGAAATAAAACCAATATATATTATGACCATTATGTATTATGACCCATTATGTGTTTTGAACTTTATGTATTATGATACGTACCCTATTATTAGCAAGGTTGTAAGGGTTTGATCGTCAATTGCCTCACTCTTGTAGACATATTTTTGAATAATTGGGCGAATGTTTTGATGCCGTTTTTGGATATTTGTTAGATGTCCTGTAAACTTAAATACCTAACTAGAAACCAAATCAAACTCTGCAGCCAGTTCTACAAAAATGTCACCAAAAAAGGGATTCGGAAAAAATGCCCAAATAATGACTCGTAAATCTTTATACTGATTTATGTATATCAGTTGCCATATTTTGGTCTATATAATTTACGTCCTGGAATTTTGGTGAGTTTTGACATTTAATAATATCGCAGTTCTACATTAAATTAATTTAACAGTCATTAGTTATCTTCGTGTTTTAAACACATGTTTCGTGTTATACAGTTTAGTTTACGGTGAGAAAGAGACAGCCGTTTAACTGCTATAGCCCTGTCCCTTACACTCGTCCTAAACAAAATTAGTTTGCCATGTCATGATAATCCCAATGCAAAAGATAGTAGTATCAATAAGTAGGCGATGGACATTAACTAGGCTCTCTACAAATATTATTTTACAAACATTAAATTTTAATTACTTTATTATTTTAGACGTTACCGTCCAAAATTTGAACCCTTGTGTCTCACAATATAAATCGAGTGGGTCCCGTATCGCGTCATCTGGCGGGAACGATTGCAAATTTTTATTTACTCCGCCAGAGGGCACTAATGACTTACATTAAGGGCTAGTGATGTGACCATTATCGGCGTTTGAAAAGGTGGAGAAACCGGGATAATTGAATTTGAAACGTTTTATGAGTTTTCTACTGACTGTAGGAAGTTTTAATTGAATTACCCGTAGATTCTTCTTTGATATCGATGTTTTTTTTTAATTGGAGTAACAAAACAAAACAAAAAAATAGTGTCAGGTACATTATTGTAATTCTTTTACTATCTCAAAATAAGTTCATTTCAATTCCAACTACTGTAAAAAATTAAGAATAATAAAGATTGTAAATCCAAAAAAAAAATATTCAGTTTTGTTCCCAGTAAGATTTAGTTACTAAAAAACACAGAAATAGTTCATAATAGAAATAAGTATGGTACTTTTCTCTTTAGCTGATAAAGCTCACTATGTAACAATTCACTAAAAAAAATAAAAGGGTAAAATTTGATGTAATAAAAAGCTGTAATAGGTACTCTACTTATCCTTAATATACTTTTTACCAGATAAGCTTAAGATTTTAACTCGCTTAAACAAACGTCCAAATTCTGCAAATCGGTTCCTTTTATAATTTAAACGCTGCTGTTTGCTTGAAAGTATTTAACGTATTTTTAATTCTAAAGGCCCATTTGCAATTGAGGAAATCATAAAATTGCTAAGTCTAAATCTTACCCTAAGTATTGGCATGAAATAATGGCATACAATTACTGGTACCGCATATTTAAATGAAGTATTAATTTCCAGTTTCAAAGTATGGCCCAACCCTATCGCATTACCGAAGGTTTACGGCACAGGTGTCCTTAAGAATTTTCTTTGTAAAATTATAGCTGTCACGGCACGTAGAAGGAATTGCCGAGAGACGTGAGCCTGTGCCATCAGCCGGAATCATTGATATTAAACACGGTAATAAAGGTTGACGATCGTTGATATTAGGCAGAGCAAAGGTTGACGATTGCTGAAATAAAGCAGTAAAGGTTGTCGATCCCAGGAATTAATCTTCACAGGATTTAATGTTACAGGATGTTTATTTTAATAATAAGACGCTTGAATTTGAAATATCGCAATAATAATATTATTAAGGATGTAATTTATTCAAACACCGATTATTATTGGTTGATTTTAATCCTATACAAAAAGTTTATTAATCTAAGTAAAATAAAAATCAAATTAAAAAAAAAAACAAAAACACAATACAAAGGAAATCTATTTAAAATCGAAAAATTCACCAAAAATATTATTAAGTCACGTTCATGAAATATCCTCACTGTCTTTAACGTTGCTACAATATTAGCCCTTACAGTAAACAAACTGTTAAAAAAGCAGATGTAAAGTACTATAAAAACACTGTTTTATCAGTTTTCAGACAAACAAAACGCTAACAGAAACACGATTGCCAGTCCAACCGTCAATCAGTTTCAATTATCCTTAAAAGAAACTCATTCCGTTCCCGGGACAGATAATGGACTGTATTAGCAATCCAAGAAACCAGCAAAAAATATGGGAGAGATTTGCGGGATTGTTTAATGTTAATTTGAAAAAGTTTCGTTTCCGGCTTCGAGTTTGGGTTTGCATGCAGGGTCGTATTATTATTAACATTGTTCCATTTGTGTTTTGTTTTGCGAATGCTTTAGGATTTTCGTTAAATTATTCAAACGACAGAAAAATGTTTTTTATCCTAATAAATCAGGTAGTTTCTAGGTTCAAAATGTAATCAAGCGCAGAAGAAGCGATGCAATGCATGTCGGACCCTGCTTCGGATTCCGGATTCCGAAGCCGTAAGTACTACAAACATAAAAATCAACAAGTAATAACTAATTTTCCTTTTAAAGTCAATTGGTGCCGTCTTAGATGATTTTAGTTGGTATAAACACTTTTATCGCCTGTATCTCAAGAACCAATGATGCTTACTTAGTCGTAATAGTTTTCATTTATAATTTTGTTATATGCGCTTTCATATAAGTTTTTTTTCAGATTTTTAGTATTTGTAGTTTTGCCTGTAAGGGGGGGGACACTTAAGTCTAACAAAAATTAGCACTTTAAAGCTTAATATTTCATAAACGGATTACTTAATCGAAAAACCGTTTACACAAACCCGTAATATTTGAAAGACCTATCTAATTACACCCCACACTATAGGGTAGACGAGAAAAAAAAATACATCCTCACATTACGTGTAGGGGAGGTCCCTAAAAAAATTTTTTTTTACATTTTATTATATGACTTTGTTGGCGTGACAGGTTTCTAGCACTAAGAGTTTCTGCGCTAGGCTGCGGATGGACGGACGGGCGGACATGGCGAAACTATAAGGGTTCCTAGTTTGACTACGGAACCCTAAAAAACGTTTAAAAAATTGTTGACGACGTGGTGAGTTGTTAGTGATCTAGATGCGGCTCTTGATACTGAAGTACTTGCATCCAGTTGGGTGTCGGTACGTGATGAATGTCTGAGTTTTTGTGAAATGATGAATAAACGGCTTTCATCATCTTTAATGCTTTTATTGTTTGTATTAAATAATCATAATAAACATCTATCAGCAACTTGCTCTTCAATATGGTTTCGTTGAGTCCGAAGTACCGTACTATAAGTACACACCGGCGCCAGTTCTCGAAAATGGTCGTGCTACGCTCTATTGGGATCGATCTGTCATCACGGACAGGACTATTGTTGCCAATAAGCCTGATATCGTGTTAACAGATCGATCTCAACGCCGGGCAGTGCTCGTTGACGTCACCATCCCACATGACGAGAACCTCGTGAAGGCTGAGAAGGACAAGCTCAGCAAGTACCTTGACTTAGCTCACGAGGTGACCGCTATGTGGGATGTTGACTCGACGATTATTGTCCCGATAGTTGTTTCAGCGAACGGTCCTATAGCGAAGTCTCGACAAACACCTTAAGAGACTCGCTAGGTGGCTGGATCAAGGACCAGATACAGAAAGCAGTTCTCTTCGACACTGCATGTTGTGAGGAGGTTCCTCTCTCCGCAGCCCTAACCACCGGTAGCTTGAGCCCTGCCCCACTGCCGGTAGCATCCGTAGGTTAGGTTTTTTAAAATATTTGTTTGTTATATGAGTATTGTAATTTTACTTCTATATCTTAACATTTATTGTAAAAAACTTAACTAAGAGATTTTAAGGAAATATCCACAGTAATTCAGTGTATCTTTCCAACAAATATTTATTCGATGAGCTCGAGTATTTATGTCTGGGTCTTGAGTGCTTTCTATGTATAAAAGGATATATTTCTCTACAAGAGTACGTTTATGCGTAATAGTTAAAGTACCAAGCCTAGAGCTTAGTTTAAGACTCGGTTAATATTCGCACCTTCGGTAGAACAAGGGCAAATATACAATGTGACTAAAGGGGCAATTATGCCCTTGTCCACTAGAACAAAGGGCACAATGTACAATGTGACTAAAGGGGCAATTGTGCCCTTGTTCTTCCAAAAGTGCGATGTGGTTAATTGCCCATGAATTTTATTTAATTTTTTAATTCCTTGAAAAAAGAGGTTATCCATTTTAATACCTCATTCTCGTTCAAATATCATTTCATCTATAGTCGAAAGCAATGAAAACGGGTCACGGCGTACAGAACTTCCATAGAAAGTGACCCGTTTTCTTTTCTACTGATCGTACTCCCACTTGATATTCTTAGAAATTTAATTTCGTGTTGGAAAATAAATAAATAACTACTAATTGACACTTAGGAATATAACAGTCAGATGAAAGGACAGAAATAACGAGGAACATTTTGTCAGACGTGTTTTATAACACTTTATTGTAATAAATGTCAGAGTTACAAAGATGTCAAATTAGGGCACGGTATTCATATACTTTGAGTGACAGACGCGCAGAATATAATGTTATTAGTAGGGAGTGGCAATGTCGGAGTCTTTTATTATAATAGTTCGTAGCAGTTAATGACTTTTAAGACTTTTACTGTTATACTTGTACATATCAATTTTGTTAACATATCACTTACATAAGTAATAAAAATAATATCTAAATTGAAATATTTTTTATTCTGACAAAATACTCGTCAGCCACTTTTAAAAATCCAAGTCTGCGGAATGATATCTCTAACATAATTTAACAACACGACTTTCGTGTTTCATTTAATAAAACGCTTGCTCACCATTACACATTTAGCAAAAAAAAATTGTTGGATCAGGAGTTGATTTTTCAATTTAACAGTAGCTATCTGTCAAATACGTTTTAGCTCAGCTCTGTCCTTTGTCCATTTTCATATACAAAAGAAAAGGAAAGGATAGTGAAAACTAAACTGTTTGATGTTGTCTGAGGATTGGACCAATTGGGTCTTCACTCATTATTTTAACAGCTCGCCAATACAACCATTTGATATGCTTTTAAAACACATTAAACCATTTTCAATATTTTTTCACATCACCTATTCGGATAGAGGACTTTTCTTCCCCGCTAGGAGAAGTCAAACTGGCACTTTCCTCTACAAACGCAATGAAACATGCAAGAGGTGGGTATTTTTTAACCTTTTCAACGCCATTGACGGATATTTCCGTCACGATTGACAGCGCAAAATAGACCTGAGTATCTATGAGGCAAAGTTAACATTCGCTCTGGTTTTGTATTTGACATAGCGTTGAAAAGGTTAAACAATATGATTGATCTTAATAAAGTTTTCTGAATTTGGCGTTTAAGGTTATAAATTGTATGTTAGTGACCATCTGTCACCGTCACAGGGTCGGTACGGTTTAAAAAATAGATACCACAAATTTCCTCGTTAAAATTGATAATTTCAGAGTGTAAATAATTAAATTTGTTTCATAACTAACATCTTTTATTTTCCTCATAGGTTATGTGAAAAGCAGTACGTGTCACACGGTACCAAAATTATTTCCACCTTGGGCGTTAACACTTGAATCCCTCACTACGCTCAGGATTCTATTTTAGAAACCCTCGCTACGCTCGGGATTCAATTATAAAATCCTTCTCTTCGTTCAGGATTCAAAGTACGCCATAGCCGTAAATATTTCCCTTGCTCCCTTGTGACAAAATCTACTATTGTTTCCTGAACTTCGCAAAAATTAAATCAACCTGTACTAAATATTCATAATTTTCGGCCCTCTAATAAAACTACTGGTGGTTAGACCTTGGGTTCGTCCACATCGCTACCATCATCTTATCCTTCGCATCGTTTTGTACCGGTCCATCTTAGTTTATATGCGGTCTTAACATTGCAGTGTTAAGATTATATTCTTAAGAATGCAAATGTTTATGGATTTTAAATTCCACTAACCATCCGGTGGCCTGCGTGCTCGTTTCCCTTCTCAAGGCAATAAAAACAAAAAATCATTCTGTTTCTCTTAGATAGGTGAACACCTAACTCTATAAAACTAGCACTCATGAACTAGTCGTAATGTGTTCCTCGACGAGTGTAGGTCTTATTAATCGGCCTATTTATATCTTTCACAGCCGAGCGAGAGCGAGACGGAGCACTAATGTAATTGTCCATCCGCAGCCATATCTGGCATAAATAAACTCCCGCGGGAGACGGAAAAGCAAGATCATTCAAGTAAGGAATTTAGGGCTTGCTCTGCTAGTTGGTTGTGTTATAAGTGGCCGTTTTATTTACAAAGGGTGTTATGATAACACAGACGCAAGCGTTTGTATAATATTATCAAATACCCATCATATTATCAAATTTGACTTCATCGATTGTATCTTTTCATCGAATTTCATTTCGTCGAACGCTATTTTCTGATGAATAATGTTTTCAGGATATCTTAAGCATTAATACCGTTAGTTAGGTTAGGCTTGTTCCTATAAAAAAAAATATGTGGCTAGAAATGCCTTTTGATGCAATGAAAATTACATACATACGTAACGTCACGCTTTCATTCCCAGAGTGGAATAGGCAGAGCTACAGAAATACCAACAACTCTAAAAAGCCTTGCTGATAATTTTGTGTATCCACATTTTGCACGACCAAGCTAAGATGCTTACCAGTGTATTAGTGACAGGTTGCAAGTTGCAATTTCAGGTATTTCGATACAATAATAGATAATTGTTAAACAATATGAAAAATAAATGGTTTTTAGATACAAATCGACGCACTGACGAAAGGATCTAACTCGTATTTTACAAAACCTCTCTTTTTTTTGTGTGATAAAATTTGCCAACTTAATGCCGTTCCTTTGCAAATAAGAAAAAAAAATATGGTGTTCAGTAAAATATTTTTTTAATGTAAAATATTTCAAATACACTATTTAAGAAAATTTGTTTTAAATAAATGTTTTGATAACTCTTGTCATTGATTGTCCAGTGTGATTGCCGGGTTAGAATAGTGCCACTCCATGTCTTCCCGTGGATGTCGTGAGAGGCGACTAAGGGAATAAGGGCTTGTAGTACTGTTAGGCGATGGGCTTGCAACCTGTCACTAATACACTAGTAAACATCTCAGCCTACTTGTGCAAAATGTGGTCACAGAATTATCAACAAGTTTTTTTGGAGTTGTTGGTATTTCTGTAGCTCTGCCTATCCCACTCTGGGAATGGAGGCGTGATGTTATGTGTTGTATTGTTTTAAATAATTCAACCTTTCATCTTTTTAAGCAAAAACCAAAATCTTAAAAGACTAAATTATTTGAAAACATTTAAAAACACAAATACATTTTTTAACACAAATAACAAAATTGAAAATCTTACAAATGTATCCTAATTGTATTCGTTACGAGAAGGTATTCATTCAAAATTAAGATAAAAATACATTTATCACGCCATAAATTAAAACCTAAGCCGAATATTCCGTACTTTGGTCTTATTTCAATTTAACCGCAAGTTCCGTCGACCATTTTTCACCGCGTTATTTACGAGATACGCCGTCGGACAATCACATTAGTGCTCTGTCTCGCTCTTGCGACGAGACAGCGATAGGAGTAGAGTTCATTTAAATGACAATAGTTCTTGAAATAAAATGTAACAAAATCCGCCTAATAATATAAATGTGAAAATTTGGATGGGATGAAATTTGGCACAGAGATAGATTAGTCTGGAATAGGACAAAAGCAAATTTTTATTCCGAAAGTTTTTACTGTTCCTGTTTAATGAAACAAATATTGACAATTTAACATAGTTTCATAATAGTTTTAGAATTTAATATGTTAATGGTCAAATTCTTTGTCTTTTTTTTAAGTCACTGAATTTGAGGTAGAGATTCGGTTGCCGCATACTTTTAAAGAAATAAAAGTTTACAATTGAAATTGTAACATCCTGTATTTACTCGCTTGTCGCTCAGTGTGTCTCTATCATAACACACTACTAAGAAAGGGATAAACAAGCGATAAAAAGTCGCAGACAACTAGAGTAGGCGCTCATTCTACTATATGATACTGTTAAGCAACTCACTTCTCAATTCAACTTACAAATTATTAACCAGCAACTTTGCGTTGTCCCGACAGAACTTACGAACAGCATTTTAGTTACTGCATTATCACTTAGATACATTTTTTCGACGTACAGTCAGCATCAAATATATTGTTACAGCCAAAGTAATCAAATAATTCGTAACACCAGGGCTAGGCAAAATACAGGCTTTGCTTTAATTGAAATACAAATTACTAAATACTATCTCGCAAGTATTTAAAACACGAAATAGAATACAAAATGTATTTAAAATATTAAAATACAGTATTTTAGCTATTTTTAATTTGAAATTCAAAATATAAATAACAAAATATTAGTTATTAAGATTAAAAAGTGGAAACGACAATTGACCTGATACTTGACATTGATAATTTGGCTTACAGTAACCGGTACAGTGTAGCCAATTCTAAAGATCGACATATTTAGCGGTCGCCATTTTGCTTACGAAAACTATCGAGCTCAATTTTTTTCAGAACGCACCCATTAATAAGATCGATAAATAAAAGTTGATTGAGTTATATTCAACTGTATTTTGAAGCCACAAGTTTTTTTATGGCAATTAGAAGGCAAACGAGCAAACGAGCCACCTGATGTTAAGTGGAAACTGTGACCCATAGACATTCGCATTCACAAGACTGCAATCCTAAGACTGCAATTGCGTTGTCAACCCTGAAGACTAAGATGGAACGCCTCCATACAAGTTATTTCACACACAAAAATGTGAACACTGCTTTTTGGCGGTAGGTTAATGGATAAGATGGTGGTAGCGATCCGGATGAACCCTGCACAAGGTCTTACCACCCGTAGTATTTGAAATACTAACTACAAAATACCACGGCGTCAGGTATTTGAAATACGAATTACAAAATAGCAGGGATCGTTACAGGTATTCTGACTACCGGTTTTAAATGAGGTTTTACCGGTTATAATTAACTCTCACTATTTATACCGCTAAAGCTCTGATTAGCGGTATAAATAGTGTAATGTAATACCGGTATTCAAGTTTATTATCGGTTTAGACAATTGACAACAATACCCCTTTTTGATACTTTACCCCTAAAAACCATAACCAGTAATACCGGTCAGTGTCAATATTCTCGTTTATTTTTATATGTAAATGTTTTCGGTGCTCTTACAAAAAACTTAGACTCGCCTTAGACAAGTCTGAAATTACAGTTCATTAAAGTCTAATTGACATCTCACTTATCAGGTACAATGAATAGCGGTATTGAATACAGTTATTTAATACTGTTAATAGTGAATACATAGCGATAAAAACAAAAGCGGAATGACAACAATACCTCTAATTCGAATATAGGTATTATTTTTTAGCGGTAATAATTTGACAATGTAAATACAGGTATTAAATAAAACCGGTTTTACAATCCCTGCAAAATAGAATTTAGCTAGTAATTGAAATAGAAATACCAAATACGTATTGGTATTTCAATTACGTGTTTTAATTACAAGTAATTGGATTTGGCTGATACGATATATTTGACGCTGCGTGTACAACTCTACAATATGCCTTTAAAAGTGACTTTGCCTCTAGGGAGTAAGTTAATGTAATAAATACAGGCACGTAAGTCGATCGAAGCGAGACCAATCCTATTATGTCGAGTGGCTTAAACCATTCATAACCTGCTATGAAAAGAACTTAAAGTAGATTCACAAATATACCAGTAAAACCTTTTTACCGATGATGTTTCAACGATAAGTAAATCATAAATGGCTGGATTAAGTAAATTGAATAGTTGGAGAGATTATTCTTTCTTATACGTAACAGAAAGGTCAAGGACGAACTTTGTTTAAACCCTTCTAGGCGTAAAAATCTTTCAGTTGAATACGAAAGTCTGTCTGTTTATCTGTTACTTCTTCATTCTTAAATTGCTGAACCGATTTAGATGAGATTCGGTATGGAGATAGATTGAGTCCCAGGGAAAGACATAAGGTAGTTTATATCCTGGAAAATTGTACAGTTCTCAAGGGAGCAGCGATAAAGAACTTGCTATGTACACAGACTATACTAATGTAATAAAAATAAATGCAAAGGTAACTGGGCCTCTAACCACATGATGTTTACCAGAGTATAAGTGTCAGGTTGCAAGCCCATCGCCTAACAGTACTACAAGCCTTAACCGCCTTTTTACGACATCCACGGGAAGACATGGAGTGGCACTATTCTAACCCGGCAACCACACTGGACAATCAATGACAAGAGTTATCAAAACATTGACAATACGGAAACACGTCAAAGATGATATCGTTATCACCGTGTAGAACCGCAGCCCTGTCTGTCTGTTACACTTTCACGGCTAAACCGCTAAATTGATTTTGATGATATTTGATATGGCTAGCTTAAACCCCCAAGGATAATGTTACTTTTTATTTTCGATAAATGACTTCTATAAGGATGGAATGGCGGCAAACAGTACTATATAAGTTTTGGAGCTCTCTCGAGTCCGGAAACGAACCTCTTCCTTAAAAACCTTTTTAGTCCTGAAGTGCTGCTTACAATTTTGAAAGGTGATCGCATAATTATAATTTAATTGAATATGACGACACGTTGGCCTAGTTGGGAGTGACTCTGCCTCCGAAGCCAGCGGTCCTGGGTTCAAATCCCGGTAAGGGCAGATATTTGTGTGATGAGCGCGAATATTTGTTCCTGAGTCTTGGATGTTTTCTATATATATTTAAGTATGTATTTCTCTATCTAAGTATGTTTATCGTTGTCTAGTACCCATATTACAAGCCTAGAGCTTAGTTTGGGACTAGGTCAATTTGTGTGAGATTGTCCTCTGATATTTATTTATTTATTTATTTAATTAAGATAACGAGGCCAATTTCAACTCAATTGAGTTCCGGAAAGTGGCTTAATATCGTTTGGCAGATTTCATTACAGATAAACGTTAATAGAATCGGCTAGTGTAATATAAATGTAGCAGTTTGTTAACGAATTAGGGCATTGATCTAACAACATCATCATCATGATCATCTGAGTCCTCAGGGTTGGCAACGCATTCGAGGTCTTAGGATTATAGTCTTGAGAATTCAAATGTCTATGGGTCTCAGATGCCACTTACCATCAGGTGGCCTGAGTGCTCGTGTGCCTTCTCTTTAACATAAAAAAAAAAAAAAACAACAGGAGGAAAAATAATCACGACTTTTAATCATATCAATAAAACTATATTATTACTATCAAAAGTGTTCATATTTATACACACCAATACATACGAAAAAAGAGAAAGAGTAAAGATTGTTGTTCTCCTAGTCATTATTTTTAATTTAATCTTACATTTGTAATTATTTTATTGGTACCAGTGTTAATAACAATTTATTATTTATTACTTTAGCTTTTATAGCGTTTTTAGTGGTGGCAGGACCCTGTGCAGGGTCCGTCCGGATCGCTACCACCATCTTATCCATTAACCACCCGCCAAGCAACAGTGTTCGCATTGTTGTGTTCCGGTGTGGGGATAAGACAACCGGTGAAATTACTAGCATAGAGGCATTCCATCCTCAGGGTTGGCAACGCATTTGAGGTGTTAGGATTATGGTCTTGAGAATTCAAATGTCTATGGGTCTCAGATTCCACTTACCATCAGGTGGCCTGAGTGCTCGTGTGCCTTCTCCTTAAAAAAAAAAAATTCACAATCAAAAAAAATCATTTGAATTTCACAATAACTAATGAATACTCTTAAGACTTTATTAAATTTATTTTTATGAATTTTAGCAATTTCATATAATAGTTTATTTTAATTTATTCCTAAATGTCGTTAGCTTACTAATTACGGACCGCCAGACTATAGAATATTTGAATACAAGCTTTTAAAACAAAATACCGATAGATTTTTTTCATCGAGACAAACAGACTTAAAAACATCACTACGCCCTTTATCAGTATAAATAATTTCAAAAGATATGCAACGAACAATATCTATGCAAAACAACCATCCAAAATGATTTCACAAACATGTCTAATTCACATAAGACACGTCCCAACGCCATATACCGAAAAACATTGATTCTGAAGACAAACAATGAAATGGAGCGTTCTCCCAATTTATGTAATGTGATATCCCCCTCCCCCCCTAAACTGTTATGACTATGGGGGGTAAATATCTGTGCTTGACGGGCCACGAGTAGTTTGACGGGTGTCCTTGTTTTGGGAAAAGTCTTGCTTGTTGGCCATAAATAGTAAAGTATTAGATATGTGGAGGAGTTTGCAAGGAGTGTTAGGGTGCTGTTCCAGCGCGAGCGAGGAGAGAATGAAATTGGACTGAATTATTTAAATGTATACGGCAACATTTCACTTCGGTTCTAGCGCTTTTAGGTGGAAATCTGGTCTAGCAAGAATAGGCAAGATGCGCATCGAAATATTTGTTGTTAAAATATTGAACCGTGTTACTGATATAATTAAGTACTAGAGCCATAACACTGCCTTCTTTCTCTGAATTCTTCCCACCGCTTTACCGCTACACATTTATTTCGAATTTCATTCTATCTTTAACCTACTTCAAAAAACCGGCCAAGTGCATGTCGGACCGCGCACAGTGAAGGGTTCCGTAGCTGGGATGAAAGTTCATGGTTGATTTTTTTTTGTTTTTTTATTATTAAAATCTCTAAAACTACACAGCGTATCGTGTTCAAAACAATTTTGGTTGGAAGTATTTCGTATGTTTTACTACTGTAATTTTTATTAGAATGTTCTATTTAACAGTTCAAAAGCTACCCACCCGGACAGAATTTTTACGACTTTAGAAGCGAAAATGAAATTTACATCAAATACTCAGGTCTACTGTCCCTTGCAGCTGTGAAAAAAAACAGATTTCTAAGCCAATGTCATCAAAAGATACAGCCGTTTATGCCGCAAATTTCCGAAAATTTTCGAAACTCGCAAGGGAATCATAACCTTCAGGGTACTTCCAGTCGATCTAGAACCTTGAAATTTGGTACAAAGCAACGTCTTAGAGCACAGATAAAGGAAAACTTGCGAAAACCGTAAATTTTTAGCTACATCACAAAAAAAAACATTTTACCATTGCAAACTTTTATACAGTTGGTAAACTAATCGCGACCTGTGTCGATGTATGGAGACAACAGTTTTTCAACGGCAAAGTTAATTTCGTCCCTCAATACAATTTAACATTCTTATAAGTTTGTACGGAACCCTCGGTGCGCGAGTCCGACTCGCACTGGACCGGTTTTTTTCTCACTCGCGTTGCCTTTCAATCATCAGGGCCAGTTAGAGCTTATCCGCATTCTGGGCCACATAATCCAGATCTTAGTATCTGGTGGTCCTTCAAAGATCCAACGCCCGAGACTTTGCACGCACAGAATGAGTTCCCTATTTTAAGTTTAATTCCATTAGGGGATGAATTTCCAAAATCCCTTGTTAGTACATTCCTAGGATATCCAAGAAATATTCCCCCCTCAGGTCCCCAGGTCCAGCGGCTTCGGCTGTGCATTGTCTGTTAGTAACTCAGTCCCGGTACCTTTCAAGGGTTCCGTACCTAAAAGGTAAAACCGGGACCATTACTAAGACTCTCCTGTCCGTCTATCTGTATGTCTGTCACCGGGCTGTAACTTATGAACCGTGATAGCTGGACAGTTGAAATTTTTACAGATGATGTCGCACCTTCGGTAGGACAAGGGCGCAATTTCACTTTTAGTAACATTGTACATTGTGCCTTTGTTCTACCGGAAAAGAGCACAATTTCCCATGTAGTCACATTGTACATTGTGCCCTTGTTCTACCGAAGGTGCGATGTATTTCTGTTGCTATAACAACAAATACTTAAAACAGAATATAATAAATATTCAAGTGGGGCTCCCATACAACAAACGTGATTTAGTATACTATATTCACTTAAAAACTAAATAATGAAAATAAAATGAATACTCGAGGGGGCTCTCATACCACAAACTTTTTTGTCGTTTTTGCAAGATTGGTTACAGAGAGACACCGGGATAGGTGAAACTAAACAAAACTGTTATAATTATAGTGTCTAATGTTATATAGATAATGGTACGGAACCCTTCGTGCGCTAGTCCGACTCGCACTTGGCCGGATTTTATATGTTTAATAAGATTTTTTTCTTCAAGAACAGTAAAAATTCTCGCGACGGTTCGCTACTGAGACCTTGCGAGAAATTCATTACTAAAATCATTACTATTAATACATATTGTAATTTACCGTATGTCTCGTAATGGAATTTTTGTTGAAAATAAACTGGTGAGATTTCAATTCTGTCTTACCTCATCTCGTCTCGCTTCACCGGTAGAAAAGGCCCTTTAAGAAGGGTCGCTGTGATTTCAGTGAGGAAAATGTTAACGGCTGTAAAAGATTTTCGACGAAAAATGGGTGATGAAAGATGATTCCAGGAAAAAGATGAGGTTAGAAAACAAAGCAAAGTTCTGTTAGAGCATTTTTTTTTATGTTAAGGAGAAGGCACCCGAGCACTCAGGCCACCTGATGGTAAGTGGAATCTGAGACCCATAGACATTTGAATTCTCAAGACTATAATCATAAGACCTCAAATGCGTTGCCAACCCTGAGGACTAAGATGGAATGCCTCTATGCTAGTAATTTCACCGGTTGTCTTATCCCCACACCGGAACACAACAATGCGAATAAGAATAAGATGGTGGTAGCGATCCGGACGGACCCTGCACAGGGTCCTACCACCCGCATTGATTTTATTCTGTTTTTATGAGGAAAAAAGCCCGGCCAACTACGAACTCGCGTACCGTCGGCTCCGTACAAACTTATAAGAATGTTAAATTGTAGTGATAGACAAACTTGACTATGCCGTTGAAAAACTGACATAGGTCGCGATTAGTTTACCAGCTGCAAATAACAAATAGGCGATATTCGCATTTTTTTTCTCTTGCTGCAAGACCTTATATCTTGCCAAATGTCAGGATTCTACGTCTATGGGAAGTAGGTACCCAATTGAATTCCCTTGAGAGTGTCGAAATATACGTTCTTTGCCGCATAAACGACCGTATCTTACGTTACCTTAGAAGTTTTTTTTACAGTTTCAAGTGACTGTAAGCTTAGGTTTATGGTTTTAATTTCAACTTGATACCTCTAAGAGTTCGCGAGATAAAGAGTATTGATAGACAGACGGACGGACGGACGGCCAGACGGGCGGACAATAAAGTGGTCCTAGTGATAAAGGAATCGTTTCTTTTAAGGTACGGAACCCTAAAAATATGTATGATACATTCAACCCAGAGATACAATAATCCCACGGGCCATGGGGTCCTGTTAACTCGGGTGCTATACTCGTATTACTGTCAAGTCAAAAGAGCTAACATAACGGTGACATGACGGTGAGTGAGCCTGAGTACACCTTTCATTATTTAAGAAATTCTAGTCAAATTAGCAATAGAAAACTAGTCAGATACAAGAGTAACTTAATGTTTGCGAAAATTATGTTAAGCTAAAGACACATACACACACACACACACTTAAGTATTAACAACTCAATCAATCACAATTGCTTACTACGCCTTAAAATCAATCGGATCACATGACATGTCATTATTTTTTAATTATTGCAAGGCGTAAAGTATGTTATTTACACTGGTTTTTTCACTCTCATCCCAGTGGCAGTATACGGTTTTTCTTGGTTGTTGCGTGTTATTAATTCAAAATATTTTTACTCTATAGTTTGTCTATTGATAAAACTACTTGCACTTAAGGCGTTTGAAAGTTTTTTTTTGGCGTAATTTCGATTGTATATTTTCATGTCAAAAGTACGATACAATAAAAAAAACTTTATTGTCCACAACAAACAACAAATAGCACAATTTAAAAGACACAAGAAACCACAGGCGGTCTTATCGCTGATTAGCGATCTCTTCCAGACAACCAATGGATAACAATGATGTTTTTTTTACGTATTTCGGTTCTTTGCCTTTTCGCCGACAAATCTTTGACAGATGCATCGTTTCGCAACCTATTCATTTGCCAACCCGCTTTTTTTCTGTAACTACAAGTATTTCAGGATTTTTATAAGACTAACCTAACCTAACCTATAGGGTTCTACACTATGGTCCTGAAATAAATCCAGAACTATTGACAGTTTCGGAAAAAAAAACGCGGGTTGTCAAATTATGAATGAATTAATGAATGAATGAATCGTTTATTCACAAGAACATAATAATATGGTAAGTAATACAGATCTTAAAATTGATATACATAGCTTCCGAAGATATATTCAGCCGAGTCAGGCATGTGAAAGTTAAATTAAACATAATAATATAACATTGTAAAGAGAAAATTGTAACGTTATAAGTAAAAATAGATTAAAATTATGCATAAAAAAAATATAAAATAAAATTGATGTCATATAAAATAAAATTAGAATTATATTAAATACATGTCTATCAATATATCTCAAGTCAAGTTAACTAAATGTAATAACATGTCAATATTTAAAACTTAAACATTAAAAATTAATTTATGCTATAAAAACAATTGTCACTTAAGATTCTGTATAATTTTATTTTGAATTCACTATGGCACAATGTCTTTAATGCAGGCGGGATTTTATTATAAACTTTTATACACATATTATATGCGCTTTTGTTCCTGAGTACTAGTTTATTATTTGGTAATGCTAATCGATAACGTCTTTGCGGCCTAGTTGTCTCCTTATCTGCGGTAGCGAACAGATATGTATGCAATATGGTTGTGAAATGAATCATTTGTAAAACGTTGGTCATGATATGATAGGATCCCACTCATTTCATTACATTTTATGAGGCGATTTCGTTTGAAAAAATAAGTAACCTTACGAACAATATTTGAAGCAACAATAGACCGTATAAAAACGAATCCTTTATCCCGCCGCCTACCTACCTAGAGCGTCAACAAAGCCATTAAGATAAATAAGTCTATTTACTCGCACGAACAAACGCAATGTCTGCGTCTATCAGGGAAGCTGTTGTTCCGAGGAATCTCGTGGTCGTAATAGATAGCGCGATTTGTCATCATATGCTCATTTCTTGAAAAACAACGCATAAAAACATGCTGCCATATTGTATTTACGGCAATACGAGTTGTCAATACGGTTGAGTGGGAGACGGTTTCTGATGTAGACCTCTTTCGTCGTGTTGTTCTCCTAGTCATTATTTTTCATTTAATGTTATTGATCTTCATTTGTAATGATTTTTTGTGCTAGTAGTATTAAATAAATAAATATCAGGGGACAATCTCAGACAAATTGATCTAGTCCCAAACTATGCTCTAGGCTTGTACTATGGGTACTAGACAACGATAAACATACTTAAATTGAGAAAAACATACTTAAATACATAGAAAACCTCCAAAACTCAGGAACAAATATTCGCGCTCATCACACAAATATCTGCCCTTACCGGGATTTGAACCCAGGACCGCTGGCTTCGGAGGCAGGGTCACTCCCAACAAGGCCAACTTGTCGTCGTATTAATTAGTAGATTGTTCAACGAGAGACTAAAGGAAGCCATTATGACACAAGATGAAGTTCCAGTGTATTATGGCTTTTTAGTCTCTAGTTAAACACATTGCTTTCCGCTTTAATTGCAAGAAAATAAATACTTAATTTATTATGTTGTTAATACAAAAACTTAAAAAACCGTTAAAATTTTGTTTTGTAAATGTCAATTCATAAAAAACTGACACTTTAAACATGTCTAAAGCGTGTCTAAGATTTTTGTAATAACGGCTTAATAGTTTTAACATAACACCATGGACAATTACAATTTAATAGCGCTGCCATTTTTACTCTCAACCCGTCATTGTAATGCAGAACGAGACAGCGAAAAGGTTGTTTTTGGGGTTAGAACATAACAAAGAATCCATAGAAAACATTTCCGACACGAAGACGTCGGCAGTGGAGGTTGTATGCCCAGCCCTAGCCTGCCCTGCCCTACACCGGCTCCACCACGCACGCCAACGACAAAGGCAACATCATCAAATGGCAACATGTATCTGGCTGTTTGCGGTTTTCCAAGACTTTTTATAACGAAATTAAAATAAAATAAAATTTAGTCCCTAGGGATTAAAATGTCACTTTAGTCCCTAGGGATTATTCATCACTTTAAACCGTCATTTTAGAGCGAGAGAAGTGAAATAATTGTTTATTATTTAATTTCCTTATACCGTAACTTACTTTTAAATAATATTTCACTTTATGTTTGAAAAAATAACCTTCTGCTGGAGTTTCTTGGCGCTTCTTCTCCGCAATGATGATCTTGTCTGAAGCGCTATTAGATTCACTGCATATTACCGACGTGCAAAAGAGAATGAATAAATACTTACCCCCCTACTAATAAGCGTTGAATAAGCTAATGCTTTGTCCTTATCTGACGAATTCAAATGTCGCAATGACAGATAAGGACACAGCATGGTATAACTATTCAAAACCTATTCAACGTTTATTAGTAAGGGGGTTAGAATTTAGAATCTGAAAATATAAGTCTTATATTTTTATGCAATTATTTCTATATAAGTGCATATCGACGGTTCCAATGAATAGAGTCGGATCATGATTAATTTGCGCTTTAATAATCATTGCGTCGAGTGAACATATAAACTTACATTGCTATATCACACTTAACGATTTAGAGAACATGTTCTTACAATATTCAGCAGTGAATGAGTCTACAGCGTGTAAATCTCATACGGGCATATATTTTATCCTAACGTAGTTAACGATCATACAAATCATGTGAGAAAGTTATTTTGTTGGTAACTTTTATTATTGAGGAGCAGTAAATTTTTTAAAGTTTGTCTTAGGAGCAATGTACGAAGTGTGCGAGCGTCCATCGGTCGTCAATGTATCGCCTGTATCCAAGTGCAAGGACGAAATGTGTGGAAACTAAATACCAATCTCAAGCGAGTGCACCGCCTGCACCGAAATTTTTTACTTTCATGGGCGAAGTAAACAAATGGCGAACCATAACAATTCGTGAGCATAACATGACTATTATGTAGATGCTTTAATTTAATTGCGCAATGTCATACATTGCTTGCTGAATTAATTAGTAAGAAAAAAAGAAATACAACTAATGTTGCTGTTACACACGTTTTTATGTTAATTAGGGTGTATATTAACTATTGTTAAAATATATGCCCGCATGAAATTTACACGCTGTATATTGAAATGAAGTTTATTTAAGAATATTGAATAATTATATTCAATGGTTTCTTTATGTCTGTGCTAGATTAAATTTTGTTTAATTTTTACGGTATCCATTTACACTATTTCTTTTTTATTACTTTTTAAACTTTGGGAATAATGTTAAGGGCGATGTGGTTTTTATGTATCTTTACATGATAAGTCATACACTATGCGACACAGTCATGTACTTTGACTGTTATAATCTTGGTAAGAATAGATATTTGTGTGATAAGCGTGTGTATTTGTCCCTGTCTTGGATGTTTTCTATGTATTGTACCCATAGTACCTGCCTAGAGCTTAGTTTGCGACTAGGTCAATTTGTGTGACATTGTCGTGTGATATTTATTTATTAGTTCTTTATATTTACAAGAGAAAACCGAGCTTTTTTAACCCAAAGCAAAGCGGTACATTGTTTCATAAGGTACAAAGTAAGCAATTTATGGCTAAGTCATAGTGTCGCAATGAAGTTGAGTGTTGTCGACCAGTCAGCAACCAGGCCGCCGAAAACAATATTTTCTAGTCAAGAAAGGTGATATAAAATCACTACAGTGACTACAGTGCCCCGAAAACAGACTATCTTTGGCAATATTTCCAATAAAAAGAATTTAACGTGAACGGTCTGTGAGAAATTATTTTTCTGCACTCTGAATAAGAAAATTCCTTTTTAGGGTTCCGTAGTCAAACTAGGGACCCTTATAGTTTCGCCATGTCCGTCCGTCCATCCGCAGCCTAGCGCAGAGACTCTTAGTACTAAGTAGAAAGGTGTAATTTGGCATGAATATTCATATTAGTCACGCAAACGAAGTGATACAATAAGATAAAAAAATAAAAATGTTTTAGGGTACCTCCCTCACACGTAACTTGGGAATGTATTATTTTTTTCGTCTATCCTATAGTGTGGAATATCTTTGGATAGGTCTGTCAAAAATATTACGGGTTTGTGTAAACAGTTTTCGGATTAAGTAATCCGTTTATGAAATAGCTTTAAAGCGCTAATTTTTGTTAGATCCAAGTGTCCCCCCCCCCCCCCCTATAGCCAAAACAACAAATACTAAAAATCAGAAATAAATCTTAAATAAAACCGCTTATAACGATTTTAATAGGAAAACTATCACAGGTGATTAAAGTGTTTATACCTACTTAAATCATCTAAGATGGCACCAAAGACTTTTAATAGAAAAAAGTTATTACTTGTTGATTTTTATGTTTGTAGTACTTAACGGCTTCGGAACCCTACACTGAGCATGGTCCGACATGCTCTTGCCCGTTTTTTATTTTTCCTAAGTTCAGACCTAATTGCAAGCCAATTTATTCTTACCTAGAAGATAGATTAAGATTGGACGGACTAATTTCAGCTCTGTGCGCTTAGTCCTGACTCAGCAGATCGCCAACAAATCTTTTTCTACTTTTCGGGAGCAGTCACCCATCCAATTTCGGACTTGAGTAACCACTGCTTAACTTTGCTCTGTAATAAGTGTGATAGAATTTATTACGTTTGGGTTATTTTATGTTATCGTACAAATGGCCCCTTTCGGATCCACTTCGACCTCTTTAGGATCGTTTGTGCAATTAACCTCTTACACACTCAGCTGTCCGAATTGCAGGTTTTCCTCACGATGTTTTTTCTTCACCGTTAGAGCTTCGGGTACTTAAGTTAGAAAAACTCATGGGTACATGGTGACTGGGGCGGTTCGAACTCTGTACCTTACGATCGTGAGTCGACCACTATTAGGCCACCCATGCTGAATTTTGGGTTAAATTATTATTAAATACTTTGTTTTTAATACATTTTGTAAAGCAAATTAGTTTATCAAAATTATTACATATAACTAATTTAATTACAAGCTACTGTGGAATAAGTTTAATTGTTCTCAAGATAAAATTCAAGAACTTAATATCTAGGCTAATTATAAATTTATTTATTATAGACGCAAATATGTTTTCAATACACTCATACACTTACTGCACTAAATACGTAGGGTACATTATTATAAATAAAAATAACTACTTGCGCAAAATGCAAAAATTTAACCTTTCATACCAAATCACAATGTACCAGATTTAACTTTTACTGAACTTTTATTCAGAACTAGCGACCCGCCCTCGCTTCGCTCCGGATTAAAGTATTATACATATAAAACTTTCTCTTCAATCACTCAATCTATTAAAACAAACCGCATCAAAATCCGTTGCGTAGTTTTAAAGATTTAAGCATACATAGGGAGGGATATAGGGACAGAAAAAGCGACTTTGTTTTATACTATGTAGTGATAATGAAAACAGATCAGCGACAAGGACCTTGATGTGAAGCTCCCTACCTGCTGAATACCACGAAAATAGATTTTATTTCCCAAATACTATCGTAAATACACAGTGTCAATTTGAATACAAATACCAAATGTAAACATAAATAACACAAGATTAATGTTAATTTTAATCCCATAACATTTAATAACCACGCACGTTAAGATAAGATGGCGTCGTAAACAAAATGGCCGACAAACGGCACATATCAAAATTCAATGGGATCGTAAAGACGTAAACTACATCAAAACGGGGCTCTTTCGCCCCATGAATTCCTCCCATATCGCTTTGGCTGGGAATTTATACTAATGATCTAGCCCTGTAAGTATTTATAAGAATTATACGACTTGGAGTCATATGTGCCGGTGTCAAGGGTTAAAGTGTAATGCGACGCTAGTTGCTAAGGTTTTTATATTTTGTAACTTGAACTAGATTTTTTAAAAGGACTTAGTGGTAGGGATGAAACGGATAGTGATTTAGCCGGATACCGGATACCGAATATCCGGCTGGCTCACAAGCCGGATAGCCGTATATCAGGTAGCCAGATATCCGGCCAGACTTATAAATAAATATCACAGGACACTGTCACACAAATTGACCTAGTTCCTAACGGGCGGAATCAGAATTAAGATAAAAACGCGATTTCTAATGAACCTATTATTTGAATGCTGTACGTAATAAATACGTTTGAATGGTGGTTAATGCGACACAATATCCAAATTTGACAAAGTTTGCAAAAATATACTTGTCAGCCCCATGCGGCAGTGTTTACAGTGAGAGGTTATTTTTTGAAGCAGTCTTGTCTATGAAAACAAGCGCAATCGAGTTTTACCCATAAACGCAGAGAAAATTGTGTTCATGCATCTTACTATACCGCTAGTTAACTTTGAATATTAAAAAATAAACAACAAATTTATTGAAAAGGAAGAAGAAAAAAAACGTTTATTTAGTGTCTATAATAATTACAAATAAAGTGCAAACAACTTATACAACTATTTTTATCAAAAGACACTAAAAGGGCGACCAATATATATAATATATATATATAGAAAATCCAACATATTATATTGGATTTTCTTTCATTCGTTTTGCTGTATTACTATCCGGCATCCGGCCGGATATTGATTTACTATCCGGAATCAGGTAAAATATGGCCGGATATCCGTTTCGTCACTAGTAGTAAGTTTTATTTAGGTCATTCGAATTAACCTTATAGATGACAGAATATAATGGCATGATACCTTCGAATGTGCGAGGTGTAAGGTTTGTAGCTTATTGCCTGTATTTGTGTTACATCAGTAATATGCCGTCGTGCAACGTATTGTTTTAGTGTACAACTTGAGGATTTGCAATCGAACGAAGAATACATTGTCAATTTATAATGTACATGTTTGTCTTCCCGTGGATGTCGTTAGAGGCGACTAAGGGAATAAAGGCTTGTAGTACTGTTAGGCTATTATACACTGGTAAACTTCTTACCCTGTTTGTGCGAAATGTGGTTACAGAATTATCAACAATTGTTGGTATTTCTGTTATGTAGCTCTGCCTACCCCATTCCGGAAATGAAGGCGTGATATTACGTTTGTATGTACATAAACATGTTTATTATATGAATGTCATTTGAATGTTGGGGTATTTATGTATTTTTTTATATTCGATTTGTTATTTTATTTGCACCGCCTACCAATTTATTTCTCTTCTTTCTTATTGATTTACTTTGTAACATTTTATATGTATTTAACTTTTCATGTTGTTATTATGTGGTATTCAATATAGAAAAATTGTATTGTATTGTATGTACGTAAAATACTTTAACTAGGTATTGTACAACAACAAAATAGACAAAAACAAAAGCTATGCACAGAGCCAAGAGTATGCCTTTACGCGATCTAGATTCCAGCTTCCAGTTAACCTTTGAGCGATTGAGGGATGAAACCGATTGCATAATAATAACAAAAAAAAACGATTTTGCCACGTTATCATGGCGTTTGACGTCGCGGTCGTCACAGCTCCCTTAATATCGTTACGTTAAGCGTAAACTAATTTCTAAAGCATATTATAGTGTTAAAGACTATATTAATGATAACAATGCTTGGGACTGAATTGCTTGTAATAAAATGTTTAGTCCATACGACAAAAGGTTGCGAACGTCGAAAAAAAAAAGACATCCGACAGAGTTTCTTACAGGTTCTTCTCTGATCGGTCGCGATTTGAACCTGCAGTCAATTTAGGCTAAGTCGCTACTATGACGTTTCAAAAGAGTTTATTATTTGTAAACCTACTTGAATAAAGATTATTCTGATGCTGATTCTATCGATTTTATACTTCACGCTACCAATAATAGTTCCAATGAAGACCATCCCCACATTTTCGTGCGTATGATATTATATTATTTATATATAATACGCAGGGATATGATATAAACTTGTTGTGTCGGCTGTTTGTGCGTTCATCTCCGCCGGGTCGTCCCTCAACTTTTCCTATTTCCATTTGTTTGTGAATTTTTAAGTTCATTTGCAAGTCAGCTTACAGTTTGGAAGAAACAGATAAAGCAAAAATTAAAAACTTTTCTGGATGTGTATAAGTATTTATTTCTCTGTATACTTTAGTATTGTGTTGTTTTCTAGTGCCTATAATACAAGCCTAGAATTAAATTTGGATGTAGATCAACGTGTGTAAGATTGTCTCAACTGCGAGCGGTATTCTAAAACGTAAAACGACAAGGCTAGAAGGCGGCAAGACATCATTCGTATGTTTGTATGTTTGTTCAACGATAACTCAATATTGGATATCTTCATATTGGATTTGGATATTTTGACGACACGTTGACCTAGTTGGTAGTGACCCTGCCTCTGAAGCTAGCGGTCCTGGGTTCAAATACCGGTAAGGGCAGATATTTGTGTGATGAGCGCGAATATTTGTTCCTGAGTCTTGGATGTTGTCTTGTATTTAAGTATGTATTTCTCTATATAAGTATGTGTATCGTTGTCTAGTTCCCATAGTACAAGTTTAGAGCTTTGTTTGGGACTAGATCAATTTGTGTGAGATTGTACCGTGATATTTATTTATTTAATTTATTCATTATTTTCTAACTTCAAATAAGTTTTTTCTATGATGGGTAGAGATCTGTAGATTTACGTATGAGTGTGACTAAAAAACTGGTTTTAATGAAATGTTGCCACAAAAAAAAAAAATTTTTTTGCATACTTGATTCTTTTAGAAACAGAATCTTTGAGTATGTAGTAACAGCAGCATCAAAACCCTACACTGAGCATGATGCTCGATGCTCTTCCCCGAACATGGGAAAAACAAGGTAAATACAGGCCCTGATTGGTAAATGATAACTTAGGATCATGAAATAGAAAAATAACACGTACACTTTAACACTTTTAATCAAATTAATATTAAAAGTATAAAAAAGTATGAAAAGTTTATTTGCTTAATAGCACACAAGTATACATAAAAAGAGATATCTGGCGGACCCCAAACTAGGCTGAGCCTGTATCTTGGGACCCTGGAGTGCAATTTGTGAAACATATTCGACGAATTATACAAATCAAATTTCAAAGGCAAGGATTTAACTAATTTACATGTGTGTGTGTTTGCGTGCGTGTGCGTGCATGCGTGTGTGTGAGAGTGTGTGTGAGGGTGTGTGTGTAAGTGAGTGAGTGTGTGTCAGCTGCAGAAGCTGAATAATAATAATAAATAAATGTTCTTTTTATTTACCAACACAAAACAGTAAAATAGATTACACAAGATATAAATGTTTGTTTTATAAAAATAAGGTACAAAGTTAGAGTGATAAAGTGGATATGAGACTGCAGAACTGCTGGTTTTCAGTCTCCAACCAGGAATTACAACTAACTTAACTAACAAAGGCAGGTTTATTAGTAAAGGCTGTCCCAAAAGTAAAGAGACAATTTTCATTGACAAAATTGATCAAAGAGAAAACATCTAAAAATAATAAATAAACCTTTACTTTTTAAAATATTTATATTAAATATTTTTAATCTAATTTTGTCTCTTTACTTCTGAGACAGACTAGTATTTCATTTCAGTGTTGTCGTTGCTTGCTAATTAAAACTTCGTGTGAAAATATTATTACATCATTAAACTACTTATATAAAAAACCAACGCAGTTCTCAATATAAGTTCGCTCTCCAGGCAAAAATGTAAATATGAAGTTACCAAATGACTACATAAACTTAATTACGACCAAACTGAAGAAACTGAATAAAATAATGTTATAATTTCATCAATGTACCTTGACGACTACTGGAATAAAACTTGCGTTCAAGTTTTTAGTTTTAGGTTTGAACACTTTGGTAAAAAACCGGATTGTATTTCCCAAATAGTTAGTGGTGTGTAAATGGAATACAAGCAAATATTTAAACCAGACGTAGGTTATATCTCTACAAGTCACGTAGATGTGGAATTTTGTTAATAACTCTAGTACATAGAGCGCAATATTTTTTTAAATCCCATCGAGCAGTAATGTACGTAAAACTTTGTTAGTTGAAACGAAGATGTAAGTGACAGTTAATTGCAGGTTAGTTGGGCTATTTTTTACATTGCGTGGCGAATTAACTATTATGACAAAAAAATACATATAGCGATACTCACGTTTTTATGTTTATTAGGATGCATATTAACCGTCGTTAAAATATTTGCTCGTATTGGATTTTAGACACTGTATTCTACAATATTAATGGATATTTGTGCCTTTATAGATTTTATTGATTAACTTAACTATAATTCTTAACACAAAGTATAATAAACCTTAAAACCAAAAATAATCAAATATTGTATACTATAATATTATTGCTGGTGACCATACAGATGCAATTTATGTACAGTTCCTAGTGATATTTATTTTCTTTATAAATTTATCTTCAGATAGTGAGGCACCTGTATTTTAGGCTGTGGTCGCAGGTCAGGAGGTACCTAACGAGTCACATTGTGTCTCGAGCACCTACGGGCGTACATTTTATTTTATTTTTATTTTACGGAAGAGTATTTGACAGAAATATCTGGAGACTGGACGTTTTTACATGTTGCGGGAAAGGTGAAAATGTTTAGAAAGCGTTCGTTGCGTCATTTATACGAAAATACTGAACTTGTTTGATGACAATGAATACAGTCGATGATGATTTTCATGTATCTCGGCAAGCTTCGTTTTTCTATGAAACACGTGTGACAAATATACTGTCAGGTACAAGTGCGAGTGAGACAGCGACAGCTAGCCGAAAGACATTAAAAAAATAGAAACACTGCGCAAGCGCTTGAGGGCTCCGTCCGTGTAGATATTTTTTATCGCTATTCCCTCCGGATGTGACTTATAGTGTATGTAATAAAATTATACAGATGTTTATTATTAATTCTTTTTTATTACACATGCTCGGAAAGGGTACCTAATAAACAGTGATCGGAATAGGTAGTGCAATTTCGGGTGAGTGACCTTAAACATTATACTTAATATGGATAAGACCCCAGATTCCGGGATGCGAATTATTTCACCGAATATTTTCTTGACATGACCTTAATTGAAGTTAAATGGGAACATACGAAAAATCTAAAAAAAATATGTTATACTTTTTACTTTTTGTCATTGCAAGTGTCTACATATTTCGTCAATGCAATATTCTATGCTACCAAAATAATCGTTAAAATCATATTTTAATAACATCTCTGAACTAAACACAAACTTTAACACTTTGCAAATGTAATCCCGGGGTTACAAGCTATATCCATACTAAACTTACGCACTGAAGTCTCGCGAAATTGCACTACCTATTCCGATCACTGCTAATAAAACACGCAGGTGTAAAGGCAGTTATAACCAATTTACCTCCCAATGGAGTTATGGCTTTAGTTTTAAAATATGGAACCCACTATCGTACGTCACTTCAGACTATGGAGGTTTAAAAACAAACATTTGCTATTGTACGGAATTACATATTTTCCTGCATACGCTGGCACAATGTTTGACACAACGAATGTGACGGTTCGTCCATTGCCGTAGAAAGTTTTGATCTTGCAATTTTGAGAATGGTGCAGTGTCCGTGAACGTGTTAAAAGACACACTAATACAAATGAAAAATGTTCATTTTTGTCTAAATGTAGGTACATAAAATTGTGCAAAGGTTGGAATCTCCTAGTAAGTAAAAGAATACCTGTGACAAGAGACCCCGCTCTTCCATAACATATGGTTTTAAATTTAATATACTTTATACTTAAACATAAACAACATTAAGAATTAACAACATTATCATTTTTTAAGCAGTCTAAAATCGTATTATTAAGAAATTTGTATTGGAGACAAATGCTTAGAAACGTTCGAGATTATCCCTATCTCCAGGCTTATTGGTTTGGAAACTTCCAAAAGACCAAACATGAGGGTAACTGACATACTCGTAACTTAGGAGTTCGGTCAATAAGTGTAAGTGCCGCTAGCGTTAGTGGGCCCGCTGCCATTTAGGTGTTGTAACTCTTGTTCGGAATTGTTCTTACTAAGTCTTTGTCTTTGATTTGCGTGTCGAAATATGTGGAAAGTTTTAGGAAAATTATGGTTACCTATAAGAAAGACTTTTATTATATTTTATTATACTAGTCACTCTATTTACCTCGATCTCACTTTATTTCCTTACTACAAGAAAACACATGATGAAGTGAAATCAGGGCTGGGATTCTACACGGTAATAACGATATCGTGTTTAACGTGTTTCCGTATTGTCAACATTTTGATTACTCTTATATCATTTACAATAATGGCAACTGTGACATAAACGATTCTAAAACACGTCAAACGCGATATCGTTATAACCAAACACCGGATTGACAGGGGCAAAAATAAACCAGTGCTAATGATTCATTAAATATCGACTAAGTTTATCGACAACTTTTTTCGTGACATATGGATTTGACATTCCTCGCAAAAGTAAGTCGTAGCTTTACTTCTATATCTAAATGATCAGCTTTCCATGAAGATAGGTGTTCTTTTTTCTTCGAAAACATTTTTGATAGACGTAAAAACAAAAAGGTTCTCAATTCGTCGGAATGCTAAAGAATAATGTTGTACTGGATCATTCAATGTAATTTCAATGGTTGTCAAAAGTCCACTCGAGTCCAGAGTCAATGTCAGATACCTAAAAGAGATTTGCACCTTATGAAAAGAAATTCAAATTTCACCATCAGTTATGATAATGACGATTAAAAATTGGTTTTTATCTATGTCGATAAATTTTGTCGATATTTAATGAATCACTAGCAGTGGTACATTTATGCCCCCGCCAATCCGGTGTTTGGTTATAACGCAGTAGAATAGAGGCAGTAGATTTAGGTGTCGTGTAACAAAATAACTGGTTTAAGTAAAATTTTGACTATACTTTTTTCAGGCCCTTTATTCTTTGTTTTTAGACTTTCAATGTCAAGCTAGGAACATTTATAGTTTTGCCATGTCCGTCTGTTTGTCTGTCACGACTTGATTTGATCTGTTCTTGAGGTACAGGATACCTACTAAAAGAAAGTTCGTGAATTCTTTGCAGGTACATTTGGCATCATCTTGATATTTCATATTAAATGACATAAATGTATGTTTTGTTTTTAAATATATATTTATATTATTATAGCCTAATGATATGTAAGTGTATGTGTATTAGTCAAACCTTTATGTTGCACCGCAACTACAAGATTTGATTTGCCCAAAGGTCAACTGGTAGAGAATGCCTTACGGCATTAAGTAAGTGTGTTATTTAAATAATTTTTAAATAAATAAAGTGTTTATACCTACTAAATGTTAATGGTAACGGCATTCTAACTCATAAAGTACACTGAATATGATCCAACATGTTCTAGCCCGGTTTCTCCTATTGTTGTCTTGTTGTTAAAGTCATTATAGCTTCTATTATCTTGACAGTTTGTGCATCAAGTCGACTGAAATAAAGAAAAAAGAGTATAGAAACATAACGTAATATACACCTTTCACAGTTTCTATCAAATTAATATTTTATTTCCGAGTTGCCGTTGCTTGTTAATTAAATATTATTACATAATCAAATTACTAAAACTCTCACAAAGTATAACGATCCAAAAAACAAAAAATACAAACTAGTGATACCTACCTACACAGATTTAGGTTACCGTCTTTCCTGTGGACACACCGAAAGTTAACGTTTTTAAGGCTTAATTTTCTGGGTAAGCCCATACCCGCAAAAACGCTGTCGGGACTGCTTTAGACCTATCATATAAAAAAATAACTTATATGCATACACGCTCTTAACTATTGACCACAGGAGAGACAACTTTTGTTTTTAAGAGTGTGTATGACCCAAACATTTTCTAAAACATTCCACCTCGCACGAAAGAAGCTCTCCCTAGGGCGAACATAAAACGAGGACTGTGTAGAGGTACTCTCTGCCCCATTCTCGGTTTATAAAAGCTAACCCAGAAATCATAAAACTGCACAAGGCCTTGTTAATATTGTATATAAACTGCTCGGGTCTAACTAGAACTATTTTCTTGTTAGAGCTCGTAGCTATTTGGATATTACAGCCTTTCTACGATGTGAAAACGGCACAGATTTTTAATTTTTTTCAGCGATAGTGAGTTGTTCGTGAGTCTTTGGCGTTTTCTTTGTTTTATGATTCCTGAGCCCCTAGCCAAAATGCGTTCGCTAACTAGCGATTCGATTCGTTTTGTTTTTAAACCAATCGCGTCACTGGTAGATCACGTCATACGAAAAGTCACGTGATCAACCAGTGATGTGATTGGTTTAAAACCAAACGAATCGAATCGCTACTACTCGCTAGTTGTTTCGTATATGTAGTACTAGCGACCCGCCCTCGCTTCGCTCCGGGTTAAAGTATTATATATATAAACCTTCCTCTTGAATCACTCTATGTATAAAAAAAAACCGTAGTTTTCAAGATCTAAGCATACATAGGGACAGACAGCGGGGAGCGACTTTGTTTTATACTATGTAGTGATAAGACAACCATTAACGCTATAGTAATAATGTTAGTTTAAGACAAGTTTCATTCATATAACGAGTAATTTTAGGCTAATGAGTAAAATAAATAAAATAATTATTTATTTGTTTTTTGAAACAAAATCCACAGCTCAATATTATAACAAATTTTAAAAAAGTATTATGTATATAAATCACCGGCCAATTACGGATTTTTATTTTATAATTGTAACTGCTAAATAACACACCAAACATTACATTAACTCAGTAACAATTTAGAAAATAAGAACAAGGGTTTTTTTTTAAATAACAAACAGGCACTTAGGAGAGTAAAACAGAAAAGGACATGACTAATACGAAACAAAAACATGCGAGATAGAGTACGTATGGAGTGACGTGTGTGTGTGTGTTGTGTTTGTGTGCGTGTGTGTCCGTGTGTGTGTGTGTGTGCGAGATCGGCATTTTACACTAGCGGCAACAACATAATTATTTTTTTCTTAAAAGAGACTGAGATCAAGGGATCATATTACACAAATTGAACTAGTGCTAAACTAAGGTCTAGACTTGAACTACGGGCACCAGCGACTGATAAACATATTAGAAATACTTACTTTAATAATAAAATATGATGGCGCCTGCCAAAAGCGCCATCTATCGGAACAAGAGTGAACATTCACTCTAGTGAAGCGTCGTGTCGATGGAAGCGGGGCGGCCATGTTCTTTTTAGCTGTCAACGGACGGACGGCACTTTTTTTGGAGGAACGGCCGCCGGCGCACCACGTTTGCGACGAATCACTAAAGTTCAGCGTGATCCTTTGTGAAATTAATCCCAATTAACATTCAAAGTGTTAATCATATTATTTTCTTGCGATTGATAATTATATTTCGATTAACAGTATTTGTAAATTAAAATAATTTTAATAAAGTGAATTGTATCGTTGGCTTATCGCTCATATACTTACGCCCGACTATGGAAGACCCGGATAAGGATATTTCAACGCCTATAAATATAATAGATTAAGAAACAAATAATCGTGCTCATACACAATTACTAATACTTAACTGGTTTACGTACCCAGCACCACTGTAAAATGAAGAAGGCCTTACCTTTTAATATTGGCAATTACATTTTGCGCACGATTCCGTTCGCATAGAAGTCATTTACCACTATTCCCTCGGAAACTGTAATTATTTGCAGTCCTTTTACAGACTGTAATCTATCTCTGTGCCAAATTTCATCCAGATCCATTAAGCTGTTTTGGTGTGATTGAGTAACAAACATACATCCATCCAAATTTTCACACTTATAAATTATTAGTAGGATAATGGCTTACAGCATGGTTGTACTGAAATGTTTCTTCTCTTACTGTCTATATTTTAATATATGGCGTGGATAAGGCCAACGAGGACAAATCGTCGTCTTACTTACTCAAACTCATACCTGCATTTTTTTTGCGGTTGGTAATTTCATTTTCGTTTAGAAATACTTAGAGGCAATAAGTTTACCAACGGCAAACAAAATATGCAGATATGAGTTTGAGTAAGTAAGACGACGAAATTCCACTAGGGTTGTGAGTCGAAACAGACCCATAGACTATATTCTCAAGATTGCATTTCCTGTGCGTGAAAAGAAAATCCTTGTGTTTTTAGGGTTGCGTAGTTAAACTAGGAAACCTTATAGTTTCGCCATGTCCGTCCGTCCGTCCGTCCGTCCACAGCCTAGCTCAGAGACTCATAGTACTAGAAAACTGTAATTTGGCTTTTTTTTGTGTACTTCCCCTACACGTAACTTGGGGATATCTTTTTATAGTATAGAGCTTCATTAGATAGGTCTTTCAAAAATATTGTTAAAATATTTTTTCACTTCTCATGCTCTTAAAATGCTAATTAAATCTCTGCGAATCGGGATTAAAGTATTTTTTTTGAATTTTCTTTGTAAACCCCTAAACAACCAATCACGGTGTTTGTGAATGGAGGCTTATCGCCATTTTCAGTGATTGTGTATGGACCATATTTTTGGGTGTCGAAATAACCTCAAAATGACAACTGTGCAAATATATAAAAAAAAGTATTTAATTTCGTGAAACACGATTAATTTTTACGTATATGAATCTATATACGTAATCATATTAAGGCCGAACTCTTTTATGATGCGTGGTCCAATTACTTTTAAAATGGTTTCCAAGTTTGAATCTGTTGGCTAACTATGAAAGCATTTAAAACATCACTTTTTTTTTCCTATTTGTATTTTGAATAGATGTTCATAACTTGTATTGAGCGTACGTTGTTAAAAAACAATATTGTTTAGAACGTCGTTTTTTTCCTCGCATTCAAAGTGAAAAGTAGAGTGTTTAACGCGAGACTAAACAACCACAATGACACTCGAACTACAGCCACCCTCGCTCGCAAGCTCGCTCGCGTGGCTAAACATCTCGTGTCATTATGGCTTGTTTTAGTCCCTTGTTGAACAATCTACTATTTCGATTAAGGGATCCGTTTAAGAAATATTAAGCTTTCAAGTGCTATTTTTTGTTAGAATCAAGTGTGCCCCCCACCACAGCCAAAACTACAAATACAAAAAATCTGAAAAATATCATCCAAGAAGGCACCTAGTAACTTTAAATAGAAAATTTGTTATTAGGTACTTGTTGATTTTTATGTTTGTAGTTCTTAACGGCTTCGAGACCCTACACTGAGCATGGTCCGACATGCTCTTGCCCGGTTTTTCAAGTGAATAGTTTGTTCTGCCTGCTTACGCTAAAACCGCTCTCTTGAGATTGGCCGTGCATGTTTCATAGCGTTGGCTCTCTTTCGCGGCTTTGTACCATTGTTCGGCAAGCTCGGTATTGAAATTAGCTTCTTTATAACTAGTGATGTTTAAAGCGAGCTGCTCAGAAGGTACGAGGTAAAGTAGAGTTTTTTTTAATAACAATTCCAAATATAAAATGTTTATTTACTAAATAGGCAGGAAGTTTTTTTACACGTGTGTAATATGATGTGAATCTACTAGCGCTGTGTGGCAAATGATCATTCGGGCCACCTGATGGTAAGTGAAATCTGAGACCCATAGATGTTTGAATTCTCAAGACTGCAATCCTAAGACCTCAAATGCGTTGCCAACCCTGAGGACCAAGATGGAGTTTCTCTATGCTAGTAATTTTACTATTTGTCTTATCCCCACCGAAACGCAACGATGCGAACACTGCTGTTTGGCGGTAAGTCAAAGGGTAACATAACCACCACTAAAATTAAAAGAATATTAACAGGCGCTTTTAATAAAGCTCCTTTAGGTCGGTGAATTGCAAAAATATTGTACATACTCGTAGATAAGGACCTACTTGCTGTCAAAGTTTAATTGAAACAAATTATTTTTCCTTTATTAACGAAAATTAGTCATACAATCGTATGGTTCGTCATCGTTATGCAAAGGAAAAATAATTTGTTTCAACCAAACATTGACATTAATTAGGTCCTTACTATGTAGGGTCACCGGGTTAACAGTGAGTTGCTCGTACACAGTGGGTCACGCACACACTGATAATACGCACAGTCCTTTTCGATGCTTTCTCGGCGCAAAAGACGCCACCTGGTGACACGTTCCTACTCGCTCAGTGCCCATTCGGCAGCGCGAGCGCAACGACGCGGAGAAGTGCGATTGTGTATCGGCCGCGAGGCGCACATATTTACGTAAGTTCGAATTTTATTTGTATTTTCTAAAAATGATACGATACAATTTTAAGTAGAAGTTTTCGGTTGAGTTGATTAATAAGCTATCTGAGAGTGTTGTTTATTTTCTCTTTGAACAGTTATTTTTTATTTTTTTTGTTAAATTGGTGCTAGGGTTGACAGTGGGTTAAGTGGATCGGGTACATAGTGGGTCGTGACCCACTGTGTACCACGACTATCGATATTTCTATAACAATAAAAACTTTTTTTTATTTACAGAATGCCAAGAAAATAGAATCTACCAAGGAAAATTGGCACACTTAATTCAGAGCAAATGAGGTGCGCTCTAATTTCTATTAAAAATGGTCGCAGTATTCGACAAGCTTCTGTAGATAGTGACATACCTTTTTCTACGTTTCAAAGATATTACAGTAAAATAAAAGATAAAGAAAATGAGGATGTAAGTAGTGTGCGACTGACCCCTCACTACTTACTCTGTGAATAAAGTATTCTCGGACGAAGAAGAAATAGTTTTCAAAGAATACTTTAAGAAATGCGCCTTGTTATTTTACGGCCTCTCTACCAAAGACTGCCGACATGTAGCATACCAGATGGCCCTGCATAATAACATTAAAATGCCAGCCTCATGGGAAGAGAATCGCATGGCCGGTGTAGACTGGCAATGTTCTGGAAGAACGCAATCGATCGTTGGAGGTTTATGTTATTTTTTTGAGGCAAAAAAAACAGGGACTGTTTTATTTGCCGAGTGTTCCCGACGTTTCCTACGTGAAATATGATAACTAAACTTGTTTTACCTAAACCAGTGGTGGGTGGCAGCACGGCTAGGCAGCAATCGTACTATTCTTTCTCGAAAGATTTCTCTAACATTAATGTTCGTTAATCAGTACCTAGGTATTATTTTAGCTTTTAAGAAATGACTGATTGTAACAAAAACACGGGTTAAAAATTATGTCTATTAGTTTAAGAAGTTGATCTCTGTTGAGTTTAAAAGTTTGGTCTCTTTATTTTGTTTAGTAAGTACCTAAGCAATGACTGATTGTCACAAAAACACGGGCTGTAAATTGATCTCTATTGGGTTAAGAAGTTGATCTCCGGTTAGTTTAATAGTTTGTTACAAAATACGGGTTAAAAATAGATCTCTATTATGTTAAGAAGTTGATCTCTGTTTAGTTCAAAAGTTTGATATCTTTTATGTTTATCTTGTTTTACATTACGTATTTTACTATCCCTTTAAGTTTTATTTCTTTCTTTTAATAAAAAAGTAACAATTTATGTGCGTTTCATTTATTCTAGCATGCTGTTAGCCATCTGACTTTCCTTGGCCCACTGTGTCCTACCGGGTTACTCAGTGTAACCCACCCCTGGTACACAGTGGGTCATTTCTAACTTTTTTTTTTAAAAACCATCCCGACTCCAAATTAATTATACTAGGAGTTTTTGAGTGTAATATAATAAAACTTAAATAAATTATGCATGTATTAGTCCAAAAATAATGTAATTCGAACAAATTGTTTTCGAGATATGTTGGCTGAAAAAAAGGGTGATCCACTGTCAACCATGTTACCAATATTTTTGCAATTCACCGAGGGATTATGCGAGGCCAACTCAAACTTGACCGGTTTTTAACCCCCGACGCAAAAAGAGGGGTGTTATAAGTTTTATGTGTGAGTGTGTGTGTTTGTGTGTGTGTGTGTGTGGGCACCGTAGATTGGGAGCTACGATGCCACAAACAGACACTCAGATGAAAAAGTTTAAAAAAGCTTGAAATATTTTTTTTTTATTTGAAATTTATGAACCCCCGACTCAAATAAGTAGTGGCCCTAAGGGCTGATTGTTTGATAAGTAGATAGTTAACTGAACACTGACACTAACTAAACTGTGGTGCTAGACAAGTTGCATTCGACAATCGTTAGCGATTATGTTTCGATTGATAAATGTATGGCATTGACGTAAGCCACCGAGATAGTAACGTGACACTTACGTCAATTCTATATACTATTCAATCTATTAATCGCTAGCGAGTGTCGAATACACCTTGTCTAGCCGCACTGACTCGTTAGGGACCGCTAAGTAAATGAAATAACATAAAATACCCCAGTTACTTAGCGGTCCCCGGCGGTGTTTTTTTGAACATTTATTTTATTTTAAACATGTTAGTACATGTATACGCTGTTCCGTAGTCCTACTTATTAGTTAATATGAAACCTTAAGTTGTAAGCGCGCCGCAAGCAACGCCACCGGAAAGTCATAGTCATATATCAACAAGTAAATTTTCTTCGTTGTAGTCGCTCAACTTTTAGTGGCGGTAGGACCCTGTGCAGGGTCCGTCCGGATCGCTACCACCATCTTATCCATTAACCACCCGCCAAGCAACAGTGTTCGCATTGTTGTGTTCCAGTGTGGGGATAAGACAACCGGTGAAATTACTAGCATAGAGGCATTCCATCTTAGTCCTCAGGGTTGGCAACGCATTTGAGGTCTTAGGATTATAGTCTTCAGAATTCAAATGTCTATGGGTCTCAGATTCCACTTACCATCAGGTGGCCTGAGTGCTCGTGTGCCTTCTCCTTAACATAAAATATATATATATATATATACACATGCACATTTGTGGCACATTTGTGGTCTTCATCATCAGTTCCACTTCCCCAAATGATACTTTCTGAATGCATATGCTAGACTTCTTCCTAAAAATACTAAAATTGCTATATGTTTGCCTACAATATTTGAGGAGCTGCCTCAATTCCTTACTGATCCCGTCATCAGATTTAGATTTGGTGACACTGGGACCGGACCACCTCGGAAGCATACTCTATCAAACAAAAAAAATACAAAATCGGTCTACAATTGACGGAGTAATCGGTGAACATAGATAAAAAAAAAGCGGCCAAGTACGAGTCGGACTCGCCCATGAAGGGTTCCGTAGCAGCAAGTAACATAATATAAAAGTTCGTTGTAGCTTTGATCAATGTTTTTATGACGTATTAAAAAAAAACTACTTTCTAGATCTCGTTCAAACCAATTTTCGGTGGAAGTTTGCATGATAAAGTACATCATATATTTTTTTTTAGTTCTATCATTCTCTTATTTTAGAAGTTACAGGGGGGGGGGGGGACACATTTCAGCACTTTGGAAGTGTCTCTCGCGCAAAAAGTTCAGTTTAGAAAAAAATTATGTTCGTAACCTCAATATCATTTTTGAAGACCTATCCATAGATACACCACACGTATGGGCTTGATGAAAAAATTTTGTTGAGTTTCAGTTCTAAGTATGGGGAACCCCCAAAATTTGTTACTTTTTTCTATTTTTGTGTAAAAATCTTGATGCGGTTCACAGAATACATCTACTTACCAAGTTTCAACAGTGTAGTTCTTATAGTTTCGGAAAAAAGTGACTGTGACATACGGACGGACAGACAGACAGACATGACGAATCTATAAGGGTTCCGTTTTTTGCCATTTGGCTACGGAACCCTAAAAAACAATGGAGCGTATAACCTCCTCCTTTTTTGAAGTCGAATAATAAAAAGGGACTGGGATGGTAATGATGATACTCGTAACGGAGCTGATCTGATGATAATGTTGAAAGTATGCCACAGGATTACCGCTGTACCTTTTTAATGTATTTCGACGACACTTTTGCCTAGTTGGGAATGACCCTGCCTCCAAAACCAGCAGTCCTGGGTTCAAATCCCGGTAAGGGCAGATATTTGTGTGATGAGCGCGAATATTTTTCCTGAGTCTTGGATGTTTTATATGTATTTAAGTATATATTTCTCGGTATAAGTATGTTTATCGTTGTACCCATAGTACAAGCCGAGAGCTTAGTTTGGGACTACGTCAATTTATGTGAGATTGTTCTCTGATATTAATTTATATTATTTTATTAACGTAGCCCCAAGAATGGGATTCGTTAGTTCAAAATCGAAAAGCGGATAAGATGATAACCTCACAAAAAAATTGGTATTAAAGGCTTGTCAAATAAATGGATCATTTGTCACCAGCTGTTTCCCGTGACTCCGTCCGCATAGAAGTCGTTCTTCGCTATTCCCTCAGGTGCCGTCCAACTTTTGTGGGATAAAAAGTAACCTTTGTCCTTCCCCGGGACTCAAACTATCTCAAGAACAAATAGCATCTAAATCCGTTTACCGATTTATTCATAAAAACGTAATAAACAGACAAACAGACAAGAGTTACTTTCATGGAAGTATTATATAGAGTATTTTTTCCTAATTGAATTACAAATCTACTCAAATATAAAACCGTTTCTCGTACAAATAACTAGAAATCGTCTAGAAATTTCCTTTTAGCGGCGTTTGAATCTCAAAATGCATTTTCTAGAATACCTTAGCAGACATTCTACGAAGCGGGCGCATCTGCTCCGTCGGCGCCAGATGTACCCCCATAGCCGACGTCAATGGAAACTAAAAGGTTAAAAAATTACTTGCTTGGACGACTGGGTTTTTCCAAAAAAAATACGGGAGATAATACGGTACACTTAGCAATAAAACCAATATATACGAGTTTAATCGAATTAGCTAATAAACTTTAGCTAATTCGATTAAACTCGCGAGGAATAGTTTTTGTTTATAAAAGATTTTAATTATTATTATTTTTATCTGTATATGATATTCCTATAAAGCTGGTAATATTATGTAGTTTATTTGCAAGTATTAAAACTTTAAACCTTACTTAAATATTTAATGCGTTAGGTTTTTAGGGTTTCATAGTCAAACTAGGAACCCTTATAATTTCGCCATGTCCGTCCGCAACCTAGCTCAGAGACTCTTAGTATTAGAAACCTGCATTTTAGCATGAATGTACATATTAGTCACGTCAACAAAGTGATAAAAAAAAATTAGAAAAAAAATTAAACCTCCCCCACTCGTAACGTGAGGATGCATTTTTCTTTCTTTTTTTTCTGTGTGGGGTATCATTGAATAGGTCTTTCAAAAATATTGCAGATAACTTTTCCATTAAGGGATCCGTTTATGAAATTCTAAGCTTTAAAGCGCTAACTTTTGTTTGAGTAAAGTGTCCAAATACTAAAAATCAGAAAAAAAACTTTAATTTAAACACATATAACGAATTTAAAAGGAGAACTATGACGACTAAGTAGGCAGCATTGTTTTTTGAGATACAAACGATTAAAGTGTTTATACCTACTAAAATCATCTAAGACGGCACCAAGTGACTTTAAATAGAAAACTAGTTATTACTTGTTGATTGTTATGTTTGTAGTACTTAACGGCTGCGGAACCCTACACTGAGCATGGTCCGACATGCTCTTGCCCGGTGTTTGTTCACGTCGGCGGGTCACCTCATAAATATGATCATTGTCCTATACAGGATGTTAGGTAATAAAATTAGTGGATAATCTGAGATCTGTTGATAGAGGGTACTTAGGACGTTCCGAAAAAGCTTAATTACTCTTAGTAAAAATGGCACTGAATTCGAGATAATTATTATAATGACTTTTTTTTATAATGTATGAGACAACATTTCAGTAACCTGAGCAAAAAGTTAAAATATTTCGAAAACGGTGCCACATTTACTAAGACTAATTTAGCTTTTTCGGAACGCCCTAAGTGCCCCCTATTAGCAGGTCATGGGTTATCCACTAATTAAAACCTAACAAGACAGTCCTGACAAAATGGCTGATGAGCAGTGATCGTTATCAACGTCCACTTTTGGTAGCAAAGGGTATGGTTGGCAGAAAAAACAAACACATTTGGTTGTTTACTTTTGATCTTAACCATAAAATAAATACTTACCTTCTAAAGATTACACCTTTAGATATAAATCCTTACGGCACAAAACCTTTTCCGTCCTAATATATTTTTAAAACAGTGTACGTCAAATGACATAAAATGTCATCAAAATATAACTGTAGTTGAAAATCTAATTACACTACGCGACGTGTTTATCTAAATAAACCAATGCATATCGTATCTAGAGTGGATATTCAAGTATTTTAGTGGAGTCCTCATAAAGTGCACGTATGATCACAGTATTTAAGTTTATTTTAAACTAAAATATGTCCTAAAGAAAAACCCGGGTTACAGTACTAGCGCGTAAGCGTTGTGCAGCAGCTGATTGAAGGTAAAGAGGTGGATATGCCGGAAGTTGTGAATAAAAATAGTGTGCAATATTTTAAAGACTTAAATTTCCTTCCTGTGACTTCTGTTAACGTAGAAAGGTCATTTAGCTATTTAAAATGGATTTTTTCCAATCGACACGTGAACGACTGACAGCCAAATCTGTTGAACAAATTTTAGTAATTTATTCACTATAATTTGGATTTGTTGTTATAAATATGTATATAAATCTCATAATTTGTAAAATATATAATGTTTAATATACTTCGTTATTTGTTTTTTTTGTCAACCATACTTTGCTACCATTACAGGACGTTGATAACGATCACTACTGATGAGCCATGAATACCACGAGACAGAGATGCTCCTATCTGTGGCGCAGTGAGTACATAGTTAGTAATATTTGTTGGAGCGCCGCCTCCTCGCCTTTAACTGCCTTTTTCAATTTTGCTTGCTGCTGTACTGGGCTCTAGAACAGACGGACACCTAGCTCAGGGCCCAGAGTCACTCTTATTATTGTATTTTTTTGTTTGAACATAAAATATTTTTTATTTTTTATTTTGCAATTACCTAACACCCTGTATAGGCACTCAGAATATAAATTGCAGGGTTAGTTAAAAGTTTCTAAAAATACCACGGAATTTCGATATTTCAATAACTATGTAGAAATATAAGTATCACGCAGAATAAAAGGTCAAAAAAGAAATCAAATACTTGTGTTTTCCATTCACGAAGTCGCACCCAATTTTACGTACAAAAAGCAACCATGCAACGCCAATATCAGTGGCGAGCGCGACTTTGTAAATTAAAAAAACACCGTAATGCAGTCTTGTTGACACGTGCCAAAAGGTTTCAGAGCATCATTCACTTTACGAAAGTGCACAATTCCATTCGTTCCATTCACTCATTTTTCAATCCAACTCCCAACGCTGCTAATTAAGTGTCTTGAACCTCGCTTCGACTTGCATTATTAAGGCGAGTGGAAACTGAGATTCCGACAACTCCGGCCGCGAAATTATTCAATAGCTGGCAAGTTTGAACAATGGAGTTCAAGGGAGCGCTTGTGAAGAGCGTTCGGTCCATTTTAAATCTTGTTTTGGGTTGTGAATGAATGATTGAATGATTTTGGTGAATGAATTGTACAACTTTGCAAAAGTTGGTTTGATTTTTGAATGTAAACCGGTGTAATTGGATAAATGCCAGGAAACGGCATGCAACTAACAATACACTTGGCCAGGTTGGTTGATTTGTGCGAGGTTTTCCCTATTATTCATTTATATAATATGTTTTGCCCAAGGACTTCTACCAAAATCGGTCCTTTACTATATTCGCATCCATTCAGTAATCGTGTGATTCAGCCAAAATATATTCAAACAAAAAATATTATTTTTATAGCATCTCTAGCGTAGTAAAATCAGTTTTCTTATTTTAATATCCATAGAAACTTTGTACAAACTTTTAAAATTAATGAATGATAATGTTTTGTCTTGTCTAACCAAGTACCTATTAATTTATTTATTTAAATATACCAGTGTAATTATTATAGCTAGAATTTTACTTGACACTCAAAACTATCAAGCAAGACGGGCTAAAATTAATTGGAATGTAACTACAGACTATAATATCTTTACTTTCGGGTCCATTAACACACGTGGAAGTTTAAACTATTAAAGTAAAAAAACAAAACTCTGTACGTACCTATCATAACACTATTTACACTCTCACACCATTTTTTATTATTATATTATGTTATTTGTTAACATAAGTTTTACGTCTGACAAATAATCAGTAACAAAACCACACTGACGCGGCGTTGCTTTAACTAATCGGCAACTCGACAAATGTGAAGTGACAGCGAATGAATGAACGAGTGAATGAACTGACTCCGACCCTCTTACGCGACTATGTCAGTTGTCGCTCCTCTGATTAATAGCCGAGCTCCCCGGACGGACAGACATACATATTTATTGCAGTTAATTTACAGTCCGTTAACAGTTTGCTGGAATTCGGGGTTTTTAAGTAATTGTTTTGGAGTGAATGTTTTAGGGCTGTGAAATGGGGTAGTGAATGAATGACGTTAATTTATCATAAATAATAATAATAAATAAATATCACAGGACAATATCACAAAAATTGACCTAGTCCCTAACTAAGCTCTAGGCTTGTACTATGGGTACTAAACAACGATAAACATACTTAGATAGAGAAATAAATACTTAAATATATAGAAAACATCCAAGACTCAGGAACAAATACTCGTTCTCATCACACAAATATCTGCCCTTATCGGGATTTGCACCCAGGACCGCTAGATTCGGAAGCAGGGCTACCACTAACTAAGCTAATGTGTCGTCAATTATTGAAGTTATATTGAACTTTAATGAGGTTTTTGAAGCGTAAGCTAAAACATACGTAATAAGAGATTTCAAGTTTGTATTAAAATTATTGTCGATTTAGTTTCCTTTCAGAATCCATACAAAATGGAAATACTTTTTATAAACTTATAATAGTTTTAAATTTTAGTATTACCTACCTTTTAACATTTTTGAATATTGTGTGGTAGCCAGACCCTACGGTGCGCGACTCTGGCGCTCATCTGACACCCTAAAAGAAAGAAAGAAAAAAAACATTAATCCGTGAACAAAACAGACAAACAAAAACAAAAAATTGCCTTCAAAAACGCAAAAAATAACTTGTTGCAAAATTGTACACACCTACCTACTAGGTTAGTCCAACTGAAGTCGGCTTTTTTGTTGAAAATATTGTGGTCGGTATTTTATTAGGTGATTATAATACACTTATCAAGCGCGCCGCAAGCAACGCCGCCGGAAAGTCATAGTCATATTTCAACAAGTAAATATTCTTCGTTGTATTCGCTCAACTATCTTAATCGAGATACCTTATCGCCACCCTTGAAATATCTTGAGATATCTGGTCTTCATCATCAGTTCCACTTCACCATGTGATACTTTTTGAATGCTGGTGCTCGATTTGTTACTAAAAATATTAAAATCGCTATATGTTTGCCTACAATATTTGAGGAGTTCCATTAATTCCTCACTGATCCCCCCATTAAATTCAGATTCGGTGACAATGGGACCACCTCAGAAGTATACTGTACAAAACCAAAAAAAATAATTTTCAAAATCGGTCCTCAATTGACGGAGTAATCGATGAATATACATAAGAAAATACACGCAACGAATAAATAAATATAATAATAAATAAATAAATATTAGGGGACAATCTCACACAAATTGACCTAGTCCCAAACTAAGCTCTAGGCTTGTACTACATACATACATACTGTAGCACGACTATTTAAAAAAAGCTTTTAAATGATCGTACTACCGAACACACGGAGTATACCGGTGCTCAATACGTAGAATTTGTGGAATTAAAAATGCCGAACAACGTTTTAAAGACAAAGATTTATTGAAATTAAATCCTAAGTCGAAATACACAAATGAGAAATACACACATTAAAATAGCAAGCCGTACAAATTGATTTTAACAAAACCCTAAATATAACGTTGATGTACACAATTCAAAGGTACCTAAACAGATAGGTTCTTGACACCGTAAAAGAGGAAAGCGAGCCGGTTATGTGTTCACAAATACAATTATCGTTGACCAAATTAAAAACCGAAAAAGAACATTATAAATGCTGTTCGATCAGGCGCGCGGGCCTTTTTTTGAATTTAGGGGGAAATAAAAAAGGTGATAGGGGTTGCTGGGTAGTATGAAGGGTGTGAGATGGTGACTAAACTACCAGTCAACAAATACTGGAATGTTACTACGGAGACGCCGCCTAAGCAACACTACGAAATGTGACAATGGTATACTCACGGTTTCTGGGGTGACGTTTGTGTACAGAGACTACCAGTTAAAACAACTTATACAGGAAAAATAATTAAAAAGGAAAAAAAAAAAAAATGCACGCGCGCACTAGTCGGTCTCCATCCGACCGCGGTGTTAGTCCGTAGCTGGAGTGTAAACTCGATACGCGCGCCGGATGTAGTCTGGTGCGGGCTGAGCAGTGGTGGTGCGGAGTCAACCTCTCCACGCCGTGGTGCCGGTTAGGGTAGGTGGAAGGACTGGAGCCTGGTTGGTGCGTAATAGCACTGGTGCCAAATGGGGTAGGCGGTAGGAACTGGAAAGAATGGACTAATAAATCTACGAGAACCAAACGAGGGGAACGGAATCTTGGGATAACGAACACAGACGAAGCGTAACTTACCCGGGGAATAAACCGGTACAGCGGTGCCTTCGTGAGGCAGTACAAGACTCGAAAGTGGCCAAAAAAGGTTGAAGACTGAGGAATCTTGCGGGCAATACACTAGAGAGCCTTCACTGATCAAAACATGACTTTTCTTCAAAAAATAAATCTTTATGTGACTATCAACATGTCAGCTCCGAATTCATAATGACCGAGAACAAGCGAGCGGAGAACGTCAGGAAAAATTCGAAAGTTTTTGAACTTAAAAATTTAAAAATTTAAAAACATACATGACAAGTGACCAAAGAATAACATCACGTACCGGAACAAGGAGGTAACAATACGACGGTGCAAAAAAAGGTTTAACTTTGCAGCGGTAATGCTGCAATACATAACATCACGCCTTAATTACCAGAGTGGGGTAGGCAGAGCTACAGACATACCAACAACTCTAAAAAGACTTGTTGATAATTATGTAACCACATTTTGCACAATCAGGCCAAGAAGTTTACTAGTGTATTAGTGACAGGTTGCAAGCCCATCGCCTAACAGTACTACAAGCCTTTATTCCCTTAGTCGCCTCTTACGACATCCACGGGAAGACATGGAGTGGCACTATTCTAACCCGGCAACCACACAGGGCACAGGCTTGTACTATGTGTACTAGACAACGATAAACATACTTAAATAGAGAAATACATACTTAAATATACATTAAAAACATCCAAGACTCAGGAACAAATATTCGCGCTCATCACACAAATATCTGTTCTTACCGGGATTTGAACCCAGGAACGCTGACTTGGGAGGCAACTAGGCCAACGTGTCGTCAAAAAGAAAGAAAAGAAAGGAAAGTATACCTCCTTCTTTTTTTGAAGTCGATTAAAAATACAAAAATACTTATCAAGCCCAAGTCGAGCAAGTGATGTAAATGCACTCATACATTTACATGGCTCTGCGTTGCCCCGGACACGGGGAAATCGCGACTGCTTCATCAACACATCCATATTTATACCGGTCAAGTTGCTAGCTGTACCAGGATATACTAAAATTGTAAACAGTTAGACAAGTAGGACTAGTCAAGTTGCAATGGAATACGAACGACATCGTTAAGCGAGTCTTCACTTTGCGTGATAGAAAATGTAAAGGCTACTAGTTGCATGTCAACGATGAACTCCATCTCGCACGCCCGGGTCGACGTCTTTTTCTTAAAATGATAAATTTGTCTATGCTTTTCGATGTTAAAAGTCAAGTTGACGCTGTCGCGATGGGGCTAGAACATAAAAGAACTAAAAGCATAGAAGGAGCGATACAATAGAAGGAAAAATACAGATTGTGGTAGTAGGACCCTGTGCAGGGTCCGTTCGGATCGCTACCACTATCCATTAACCACCCGCCAAGCAACAGTGTTCACATTGTTGTGTTCAGGTGTGGGGATAAGACAACCGGTGAAATTACTAGCATAGAAGCATTCCATCGTAGTCCTCAGGGTTAGCAACGCATTTGAGGTCTTAGGATTATAGTCGTGAGAATTCAAATGCCTATGGGTCTCAAATTCCACTTACCATCAGGTGGCCTGAGTGCTCGTGTGCCTTCTCCTTAACATAAAAAAACACAAACATGCGAGAACGAACGGAATGAACTGGGTTGTACTGGGTTAAATTGATATTGCGTTTGACGTGTTTTAGCATAGTTTTTCATGTCACAGGCAATATCATTTTTACCGTGTAGGCCCTGAACTAACAAGAAACGAGGTCTACAGGCACCTTGGGATAACTATTGAGTCTGAAATTAGTGTGAATTCTCATTTTTCCAAAAGCTATGTTATGCTGGCTCTGATTTATGTTAAAATATTTAATCGCTTTACTTAGGTTTGTTTTTATTTTTAAGGAATACCAACAAGTGACCCAAACACACTTTCGCATTTGTAATATCCTCGTGGGACATGGTGTGCTATAGGAAGTAGTCAAGGCGATTTATTTTTAACTTTATTTTAGTATGTATAAAGTTATTTTTCATTTGCCTCAATGTTGAAGACGGCATTTAAAAGCAAAGGTAATTTCTTGAACTTTATTTCCTTGCCGTTGGGTCCAAAATCCCACTTATAAAAATCTCCCTGTTTGTAGTGTGGTGGGTGTCACGAGGATATTACTAAAGTTTAAAGAAACACGTGACAAAAAAAAGAGATTTTGATCAACGTATAGTAATGCCAGGCTTAAAAGTCACGGGCAGATCGCTTATTGTTTTGTAGGAAAGACAACAGGTACTGTAAATGCCTTGCTTTGAGACCCTGGGAAGGAAATAAAAAAGATAGTAGATCACCGCCGGTCCGACGACTTAAGACAAATTGCTGATTTATTATTAACCAGGATATCTCATAATAGGGCCTACAAGAGTATAAGCTTGCACATAAACCGTAACACGAGCTAGTAGCATAGTTACGTTTGTATGTGTGTCGATTTATTCTGAGACTCTGTCTAAATTAGTTCCATCCCACGCAGAGATTCAGGACTAAATCAATTTATATTCTCTGGCATAAATTCCCTTGGTATTTATTTACCTTAACCCTTTTCTTGGCAATTTGTCATACATGATACATACTATAACTTTAACTGTTTATAAAAAAATGCACATAGACCGTAACACGAGCAAGCGTAGTTACGTGTGTGCGTGTGTCGCTTTATTCTACGACTCTGTTAAAATTAGTTTCAACCTATGCAGAGCCTAGTTCGGGACTAAATCAATTTTTATCCTCTGGCATAATATCCCTGGACATTTATTTACCTTAACCCTTTTGTTGGCGATTTGTCACATATGTTACATGCCATAACATTAACTTTTTATAAAATAAAATAGTTGTCTAACTTTTATGCTGTTTAAAATTCTGACGAGGTTTGAATTCATGTCTTTTTGTTCGCCAAGAAAAGGGTTAATTATTAATGTGACAATATTGTACTCGTACCTAATAGTAGCTCTTAAAATCTATCATAACGATAAAGAAGCAAGTTGGTTTAAACCAATGCGGTATACTGTTTTTCTGCTACCGTGTCTTTTTTGAACGCAACCTGTGACGTCATCCCCGCTCCGCTCTCACAGATGCGCGATCCCGGGGTGGGTGAATTTAAAACGCATTTCTGTGAGAGCCTGTCGCTCTGACGACACGCAGGCGTCACGAATGCAGCGTGCACGTAAACTTGCGATGTAAAATTAAGTTGTGGGTGGGGCTCTGGTTCTCTGCCTTTTCACCAACAAATCTTTGACAAATGCATCGTTTCGCAACCTATTTATTTGCCAACCCGCTTTTTTTTCTGTAAATACAAATATTTCTTCAGTTTTAAAGTTATCATTTTCAGCACTTATAAATTACTTGAAAAGGTAATTAATGTCTAAAGCTTACTATAGGGTCGAGGAGTATCTAACAGACAAAAATGCTTGGCCTAAGATACCTAACGTAACAGCTTGTACAAAATGTACAAAATTTAACTTTTCTCAATCACTCAAGGGTTAGCTGGAAGAGATCCTTTAAAGGGATAATTTCGCCTTTGTACATCTTTTTCTATATTCATTGTATTTTTTTGTTTTTTCTTTTGTACAATAAAGTGTTCCATACATACATATTTAAAGAAAACCCTCAAGAAATAAGATGAAGCAATCGAATTTCTCTCTTTAGCTCCTTCGCTTGGCCATATTGTGTAGAAGGACCTTCCGTAAATGTGTGCCAATAAAATATTTCTCAAACTATCGAAATGTCATTTTTTATTTCAATGTTTGGATGCACTTGAGGCATTCCTCCTTAGTTTACCAGTCACAAAAATATTTAGTGTAAAAGTACATAACTTTTTTTTGCGATATTTGTATATTTAATATGTTGTACCAAAAATAAAACAAGGGAAAGATAGGAATAAGAAGAAACCCGAGGCAAGTAGGTACTCTCGTTACCTATTAAAATAAACAAATTAAAAAACACGTTCTGTTGTCAACTTCTAATAAACTCACAACAAAAAGTCGGTCAAGCGCGAGTCGGACTCGCGCACCGAGGGTTCCGTTCAATAAGAAGATAAAATTGTAATTCATTTTTTTTGCAACCTATAACGTTTTTTTTAACTGTTGTAAAAATGAAAATTTTGACATTAATATCTTTATATACATTTGAAATTTGTAAGTTCACAAGACATAATCCTAATTAATTTGACAGATCTCATAATTTAAGACAAAGGGAACCAGCTACTAATTACATTCACTAACATGAAAATGGTTGGTTCAGGGACTTACCACATGGCGATAAATATATACAATAAAATACCACTGACCATAAAGCTAATGGATAATGATAATGATAAAAGGGATTTTTTTTATGTTAAAGACGAGGCACACGAGCATTCAGGCCACCTAAAGGTAAGTGGAATCTGAAACCCATAGACATTTGAATTCTCAAGACTATAATCCTAAGACCCCAAATGCGTTGCCAACCCTGAGGACTAAGATGAAATGCATCTATGCTAGTAATTTCACCGGTTGTCTTATCCCCACACCGGAACACAGCAATGCGAACACTGTTGCTTGATTTCTATTAGATGATACTTTTTACACGTTGCATGAATTCTTAGACTTTAAGTATTAATTATAAGAACATAGCTTAAGATTGTGTAAATTGCTAATTAATTAAATTGCTATGCCCTTACAGGGTTTATGTTGGACCAATATAATGTTTGTTACACCATTGTAATGTAACACATACTCGTACATGCAATAAATGATAGGAATATGAATACTTGTGCTGTACGTACAACCTTCCTTCAACACAGACGCAGACGGAGTCGCGGGAAACAGCTTTAATTTAAATGTAATCGTTACTTCTAACGTTGAAAATGCTTACGAGTATTCATAGCACAAAGGACCTTTGATGGCTGACTTCCAACATGTTAAGTTATAACTTTACAGAAGTTCCTCAAAGACTTAGTATTTTATGAACATGTCGAGGAAACATGTTTCATATTTCAAAAGTTTCTGGATGAGTTCATTCAAACGCTTTCCCGACCCCGACTGAAAGTTTAATCAAATCATTACGAGAAACATACTCTAAATTACCTAAACAATATTCTTAACGTTTTAATGGTTTCGTAAGTAAAAGATAAAAAATGGTCAAGCGCGAGTCGGACTCGCGCACCGAGGGTTATAATATATAATAATATAATGGTTTTAATTCAGGATTTTTTAAGTGGTCATTACATAGAACCCATTAGGTCAGGTTTGTTTTATAACAATCCTGAAAACTTTACGGTTTAGGAAATAAAACCATTATATATTATGACCATTATGTATTTTGAACTTTATATATTTATGATACGTACCCTGCGCTGAGGGTTCCGTACCGTCGCACACTATTATTAGATTCCATTTTAAATTCGAATTTTAAATCGAATCTGTGCGAGCCCATCTTACACATGACCATTTTGACCATTGATCAGTCTTCTTTAGGCTTCTATATTTGACTTAACGAAACAATAAAAATAAGTTAAAAAAAACACTAGGGCTAAAGGTAGAGTAGGGTAGGGAAGGTATTGTCAGGTTGTGGTAGTAGAAAACAAGGTCCCTCCGGATCGCTACCACTATGTTATCCATTAACCTACCGCTAAGCAGCAGTATTCGCAATGTTGTGTTTCTGGCGTTCTGGAATGAGGATAAGACAACCTCCTCCGACCTCCGACCTGGATCTCAGGGTTGGCAACGTATTTGAGGTCTTAGGATTAGTCTTGATAATTCAAATGTCTAATAGGTCTCAGATCCCACTTACCATCAGGTGGCCTGAGTGCTTTTTTGCCGTCCCCTTGCTAGACGAAAAAAATATACGTCAACACTAGCCCTCCAAGAGCATTGTAGTTCAATTGTATTTAACCCTACTTAACTAAAACCGGGCAATAGCATGTCGGACCATGCTCAGTGTAGGGTTCCGAAGCGGCCGTTAAGTACTACAAACATAAAAATCAACAAGTAATAACTAATTTTCTATTTTAAGTCAATTGGTGCCGTCTTAAATGAATTTAGTAGGTATAAACACTTTAATCGCCTATATCTCAAGAACCAATGATGTCTTCTTAGTCGTGATAGATTTTCTTTAAAATTCGTTATATGCTCTATCATTTCAGTTTTTTTTCAGATTTTTAGTATTTGTAGTTTTGGCTGTAGTGGGGGGGGGGGGACACTTGAGTCTAACAAAAGTTAGTGCTTTAAAGCTTAATATTTCATAAACGGATTACATAATCGAAAAACTGTGTTCATAAACCTAAGACCTATTCAACAACACCCCACACTATAGGGTAGCCGAGAAAAAAAAATACATTCCCACATTACGTGTAATTATAATTTAATAATTTATTTTTTTAGGTTACCTCCCTTGGTAACCTAAAAAAATAAATTATTTTACATTTTATTGTACCACTTTGTTGCCGTGAATAATATACATATTCATGCCAAAATACAGCTTTCTAGTACCAAGAGTCTCTGCGCTAGGCTGCGGACGGACGGACATGGCGAAACTAATAAGGGTTCCTAGTTTGACTACGGAACCCTAAAAACGGTTACAGAAATAGTAAAAGATCACTTCCTCAATCTGACCCTTTAACCAACCACCAAGCAGTGATCGCAGGATTATGTTCCGGTGTTTGGATTGGTGTGATTGTTATTTTTATAGTACAAAATAATTCTACAAGAGTCGAATAAACACTCGTTTCTAATAAAAAGAACTGAATAAGAAAGCAATATTAAATTGACAGCGCTACAGTCGCCCGATCGAGAAACATTCTGCATTGGTGCAGCGCCGAGGAGGACGCGCACGCAAAAGGAAGAACTAAAGACACGGAGCTTCGAAAGCTGCGGAGAAATTAAAAAAAAACCGGTCTAGTGCGAGTCAGACTCCGTAACTTATAAGAATGTAAAATTGTATTGAGGGAAGAACTTGAGTTTGCCGTTAAAAAACTGTTATCTCCGTACATCGATTTGGTCGCGATTAGTTTACCATCTGCAAAAAATTAGCAATCGCAAATATATATTTTATATTTACGGTTTTCGCAATTTTTCCTTTATCTGTGCTATAGACGTTGCTTCGTACCAAGATTCTGAGTTGTAGGTTTTGATTCTCTTCCGAGTGTCGAAAATTTGCGGTAATTTGCGACATAAACGGCTGCATCTTTTGATTGCGTAGGCTTAAAAGTTTGATTTTTTTCTCAGCTCCAAGGGACAGTATTACTTAGACCTGAGTATCACTACATAGTATAAAACAAAGTCGCTCCCCGCTGTCTGTCCCTATGTATGCTTAGATCTTGAAAACCACGCAACGGATTTTGATGAGGTTTTTTTTAATACATAGAGTGATTCAAGAGGAAGGTTTATATATATATAATACTTTAACCCGGAGCGAAGCGAGGGCGGGTCGCTAGTTTGATATAAATTCCAGCTCGATACGCACGCATTCCTGAAAAAAAAGGGTCTTGACAGCCAGACAATAGGACGGACGGACAACCTAGTGATCCTATAAGGGTTTCATTATTTCCTTTCGAGGTATGGATACCTAAAAACAGTAAAAATTGAGACAGTTGTTTCGTTTGTAGTTGGTTTAAGCTCGTGACTATTATTCAATCGGAACTACATTACCACATTTTTGATCTTTAAATTACTTCATTTCATTTTCGTCTCTCGTAAAGTCCTGGTTCAAACACTAGAAGCTAAGCTCCATGATCAGGCTAAGTGATCATTACAAAATTAATTAGGAATACCTGGCTACTCTGAACTAAGCAACGAATACGGCTGCAAAAGTAGATTTACAATCTCAGTCACCGATTTCAGTCGCATCGCAGCTGCGGAAAGCCGTTGTGACTCAAAAACACATACATACATACATAACGTCACGCCTTCATTCCCAGAGTGGGGTAGGCAGAGAGCTACAGAAATACCAACAACTCTAAAAAAACTTGATGATAATTCTGTAACCACACTTTGCACAAGCATACTAAAATATTGTTTGCATTAGTGACAGGTTGCAAGCCCATCGCCTAACAGTACTACAAGCCCTTATTCCCTTATTCGCCTCTTACGACATCCACGGGAAGACATGGAGTGGCACTATTCTAACCCGGCAACCACACATTATTATTATCTACATAGACACCTAAAAAATAATTAAATTATTATAACGCCGTAAATACGGATTTTAAAATTTAACTTAATTCAGAACTGGGTTCATTTGTGTGAGATTTAGATTCTATCTTGTAATTAATTTACTTACTAACGTATTCAATAAGACAAGAATCAATCAGACAAATCCATTTGATGCTTAATGTTTTACATAGTATTTAATATAGCATCGACACCTCCCCCACTTCCATCCCGTGGCTGCTCCGTGGAAGCTAGTATAAATCTGCTCGTTGGCGCCATGTAATGCCATTAAACAGCCTTCAGCCAAGTGCAGTGACACTACAAACGCTGTCTTATTGCTTTTTTGTTTCTTTTACAATTTATAAATGAATATGAAGATTATTTTTTTCTCGACATTTGCAACGATGCGAACACGGTTGCTTGGCGGGTGGTTAATGGATAAGATGGTGGTAGCGATCCGGACGGACCCTGCACAGGGTCCTACCACCACTCAGTATTTTTAGAGTTGTTGGTATTTCTGTAGTTCAGCCTAACCCACTCTGGGAATGAAAGCGTGATGTTATCTATGTATGTAAATCTTCAAATAACAGAAAGTAGGTAATTCTCTGTTCCTTACGTTCTACAAATCTAGTTTCCGAGCTCAATTATTGACATTCCATTAAGGCTGAAAAGCCTCGCTTCTCCTTGACTCGGCATTATAAATTAAAGTGAAACTAGGTTTATAACTGCGCAGCGAACTGAAGCTACATTACTGAGAGGTGTTCACTTAAAAAAAAACAGTAGGATCTCATTGCGATGAGCCGTACCAGCTCCACTGGGACATACATATCCCCAAAGACGTCCACCACAACCAGCCTTATATCCGTGGGGTTAGCGGATCATTTTTGTAATACAAATAACAAAATATATATAGGGAAAATCTTGGGCAAATTACTCTAGTCCTAAACTTAGCTCTAGGCTTGTGCTATGGATACTAGGAAAAGTACTTAAATAACATCCAATGCTCATAACGCAAAAAATTGCCCATACCGGGAATCGAAACCGGGCCCGCTAACTTCGAGAGTCAAAACCAAAAAGAAAACTATGGTTGCCGCCATTTTTGACGTTCTGGAGGGTTATCATGAGCTAGCTTTGCAGTTCATTTTACGGTCAGCGTAAAGGACAGAGCTATGGCGGTTATATAGCTCTGTCTTTTTCTCTGAGCGTAAACAGAACTGCAAAGCTAGCTCATGATAACCCCCCTGTTTGTCTTGTCGCAAAAGTTAGGTTAATTTGTTTTGTTTTTCATAATATATTTGTACTTAGATGATAAAGCAGTGAATGTAACTATAAAGGGTGATGGGCAATTTTGTATGGACCCCGTCCCCCCCCCTCCAACAGTAACGGGCTGCAGGTCTATAATGTTCATTAGGACCCAATAAAAGACAAAATACTTATCTTCGTAGCAAAATCAATGGGAATTTTTTAATGAAAACAAAGGGCCAGGCAAGGCAAATCATCTACATACGTGTTCATTTTCAAACAAATTCCATAGTTCCATACGATAAGATTATGATTTTTCAAGAAAACCCCATACATATGGTGATCGTTGCCATAGAAAAAATACATCATATTGCCAAGATCTATAAACTGGCACATGTTTCATCACTGTTGGTGGGTGGGGACATTTTTACCCATCGTCCTTTACTGTTTAATTAGGCATTACGAGGGTCAAACTGAAAGTTTTTAGAAAATCAAAAACTGAGTAAACTAGCAAGTTATTAGTTTTATTATATCTTTTCAAAATAGTGTCTATTCATGTCAATACATCGCTGCATCCGATGGAACCGCTGAGAAAAGCACTTTGCCCATTCGTCCTTAGGGGTCTCTTCGACGTCTTTTTGAAATGCAGCCACAGCTTCCTCAGTGTCCACAAAACGTTTTCTTCGAAGTTTTTCTTTTATTTCGGAAATAAATACAAATTTCAAGGTGTGAGGTCAGGGCTATAATTACGGCGGGTGACCCAGTAATTCCATGTCTGACGTCGCCAAATAGTTGATCGTTCGCCTGGCTGTGCGACGAGGCGTTGTCGTGGTGAAGGAGGATTCTACTGCGAGGTCGTTTCTCCCGAACTTTTTCCAAGACAAGTGGCAAACAATTGTTAGTGAACCACTCTGCAGTAACTGTTTTTCGATCCTGCGTAATGACCTGACCTTCCGAAGAACGAGGCCGCCATTTTTTTTCCCACGCTTCGACCTCTCTTCACTTTAGTTGGCAACTCCTCGGAAGAAAACCCCCACTGAGCAGATTGTCTTTTGGTTTCGGGATCATAACAGTAAATCCAGCTTTCGTCACCCGTAAGTATGTCGAACACAGCATTTGAATCACCTGCGTTAAATCTTTCAAGCATTTTACGGCACCAATCAACACGATGGAGTTTTTGGGCCTCGGTCTAATTATGAGGTATCCACCGGGCACAAAGCTTCCTGACCGCTAAATGTTCATGTAGGATTTTGTGCATTTGACTCATACAGATGCCTAAGCTTGTCCGAATCTGTGGATAGGTTACTCTTTTATCAGCCTCTATCATAAACCGCACAACACTGATGTTATCTTCAGTCGTCGCCGTAGAAGGCCGTCCCTTACGCAGATCATCGGTGAGATTAGTGCGACCACGTTTAAACTCATTAAACCAGTTGTAAACAGTGGCCCGAGATGGGGCTTCACCGGGAAAGCTCAATCGTAGTCTATCACAACTTTGTTGTTGACTTATATGATATCAAAAGTCATAAAAAATATTTGCACGAAAATTTTCTCGCGTTAAATTTATGCTAACGTGACACAGACAATTTTCAATTTGCCGCCAAATCGTAAAATAAATGATAAATGAATAAAATTCATAGTCAATAATATTGGCAAAGAGTTCCATTTTCAAAATTTAAACTTATTTTTTAATTATTTTGTTTATAAGTGGCCTGTTCTAAAAACTTTCAGTGTCACCCTCGTAAAACACTCGTATGATTTTATTATGTAACAGTCACATAAACTACCTACTATAAAAATCGTATAATCCGGATTTTTAAGGGGTGAGAAACGTAATCTCTCGAAGCTAAATTTGTATGATATTTTTGACAGCAACTCGTATTAAGCATCGCTTCACAATTCTCTTAAGAAGCATTAACGTGTAATGAGCAAACAACTGGGTTTGCTCACTCGATGCTCAGTCTTAACGCCCATTGCTCGGTACACTCGAATGCTCACAAGCAAACTCATTAAGAACATATCGCCCAATTCAAAGAAATGTTGATGTTCAAAGGGAATTTAGCAGAATAAGGTGTTCAGTGCCTAAAAGTCTGATTTATATTCATATTGGACACGTAATTGAGTTGCTGGCGATCTAAAGTTTTCGCGTCTTCGTGTTTGGTTTGACTCCCGGCAAGGGTCCCTACATGTTTGTGTCGAGCCTGAATATTTATTATTCGTTATCTATGTGTTTAAGTATGTATTTCTCTATGTTACACCACATTTTTTCGAAGAGTTCAGAATAGACTAATTTTGTATAATTTTAATACGCACTTATTGTATTAAAGTCTATATTTTATGATATCGCTTATACGAGTAAATTAAACTGAGTAATTCAAATATTTTCTTTTGTTTTTTTTTTTATGTTAAGGAGAAGGCACACGAGCACTCAGGCCACCTGATGGTAAGTGAAATCTGAGACCCATAGACATATGACATCTCAAGATTATAATCCTCACATGCGCTACCAACCCTGAGGACTAAGATGGAATGCCTCTATGCTAGTAATTTCACCGGTTGTCTTATCCCCACACCGGAACACAACAATGCGAACACTGTTGCTTGGCGGGTGGTCAATGGATAAGATGGTGGTAGCGATCCGGACGTATCCTGCACAGGGTCCTACCACCACTAAATTTTGAATTTCTTGTGGTCATCTGTTATTGGCTTACTCAAATGTATCCTTATCTTAAGTATCTATTTCAATGTGTCGCTGTTGACGTCCCAAATAAACTAAATAAATAAATATATAAACGTAACCTGTGTAAATCAAAAAAAAAGAAAAAAAAATTGGTGCAATTTCCCCCCCTGATATTTATTTATTTAAATTATTTTATTACCTCTGTTAATTAAGAGATTAACTAAGATTGGTTGGTTAATTTGATTGATTGAATGGCGTTTTCGAAAAAAGGTACCTACCTATAGTTAAGGACTAAAATTAACAACGGTAAATATTTCATTAGGTCACGTTAGTGTTTTAAGAGAAATATCTCTGACAAATGTCCTGTAGCAAGTTCGACCATATTACTAACACGTGAGGTTTGAATCTGCTATGCTTATTTGATTTTAAATACCGCTGATTGGCTTATAACAATTTAAATTAATGACTGTGATGTGTGGATAAATATAAAAAAGCATGTAATATACATATTTATTACTGACAAAGCATGACATTGTTACTATACAGGGTATTTTTTTATCAGTGCACAAGTTTTAACTTATGATTTTGAATCGTTAATATAATTATAATATATTGCGACAATAAAACGAGTTCAAAAAAAAAATTGTTACAAATTATCTCTCTTTTACCTTTTCGTGTGGACACAAAGTCACACTAGAAATGATGACATGGGTTGTCAAGCTGTAGGTATGCGATACACTGTATTGATATTCGAATTTTGAAATTTCATGTACACCTTATCAGACAAAAAGCACACTCCTACTGATATTCTAAATTTGAAATGTCATTTATTAACTTACTTAACAACACTCCCCTCTCCTCGCACCCCTGCATTAGAGGGTCCATGAATATCGTTAAGTTAGTGGAATCGTTGAATCGGCAATATCTCTAATAATTTTTAAGCTAGAGTAAAAATAACACAACATGTGTTATTGATTAACAATAGCGAAGCAAATATAAAAAAATATGCACCTATTAAAAAATTACCCTGTTTTATTATTATAATTAAGAATGACATAAATAAATAAATAAAATATAAATGAATGACTAATTTTCGTGACGTAAAAGACAAATTACCGTTGTAATTTTTTTCCTTAACTATAGGTATCTTTTTGAAAAACGCCCTGAGACGACGTAAACACGGCAAAGAAACGCAATACAACAATAAATTAACATATTTTTGCAACACAAATAATCGCAGACATATTACACAACTTGACCAACGAACGAGCATACTACATTCATAACATTTCACAAGAACCCTTGCCGGGTGCCAAAAATGTTCATATTAACATAACCCATATATTTGGCATCGCCTGTCATTATTCACGGAAATCAGAGTATAAATATATCTTTGGCAAGTTTGCGGATATATGTGGCGGCTACAAGATCATAGCGGCGGTTGTGTAATCTTGGGGAGTGGGATTTATTTCACATACATCTTATGATGTAAGCCACACTAAAACAAGAAATCAAGCGTATGTTTATTATAAATAATAAATATCACGGGACAATCTCACGCAAATTGACCTAGTCCCAAATTAAGCTCTAGGTTTGTACTATGGGTACTAGACATCAATAAACATACTTATATAGAGAAATAAATACTTAAATGCATAGAAAACACCCTAGACTTAGGAACAAATATTCGTGCTCATCACACAAATATCTGCCCTTACCGGGATTTGGACCACTGGCGTCGAAGGCAGGGTCATACCGAACTAGGCCAACGTGTCGTCGAGTGTGTATGACTTTCCTTAAGCCTATTATTTTTAGTGGTGGTTCGACCTTGTGTAGAGTCCGTCCCGAGCGCTACCACCATCCTTTAACCTACCACCAAGCAGTAGTGTTCGTATCCCTACTAATACTATAAATGCGAAAGTGTGTTTGTTTGTTTGTCCTTCTTTCACGCTGCAACAGCTGGAAAAAACCGAAGGAACTACGATAGTCGAAATGCGGACGAAGTCGCGAGCAGAAGCTAGTTGTTCATGAATATATACAAATGCTTTTTCGGGCACTCAGATATAAATAGGACGAAAAGAGACTATTTTCTTGCACAGTGAAATACCACCACCATCATTTTGATGGTTGGCAGTCAACAACTGTGCGTTTTACTCGGAATTTTCAGCCTCGTACTAGTAAACTGTGGAATGGTCTGTCGCCTGCGGTATTTCCGGACCGATACGACCTTCAAACCTTCAAGAAAAGAGCGTACTCTCATTTGAAAGGCCGGCAACGCACCTGTGCCTCTTCTGGTGCTGCAGGTGTCTATGGGTGACGGTATTCGCTTACCATCAGGCGATCTGGGCCTGTAATCTACAGCGTTATAAAGATATCGCGTTTGACATGTTTTAAAATCGTTTATGTCACCGTCGCCATTATTGTAAATGACATAAGAGTTATCAAAACGTTGACAATACGGAAACACGTCAAATACGATATCGTTGTTAGTTTATAACAATATCAAACGTTTCACGTGTTTAAGTATCGTCTATGTCACAGTCGCCATTGTTTTAAATGACATAAGAGTTATCAAAACGTTGACAATACGGAAACAGGTCAAATACGATATCGTTATTACCGTGTAGAATCCCAGCCCAGTCGTAGCTAATATTAATAATAGTATGTCATAAGTATCACAGAATTGACAAGCACAATGGAGCTCTCATGACATAGGGCATAAATCGAAAAAAACTTTCAAAACTAGATATACGCATTGTTTTATACTACGTGACAAAATTCAAAGAATTTTAGGGTAATACTGGTCAACTTTTATGGGAATACGAATCACGAAATATTTATCAGCTGTTTCATACGAAATTCGCGAGACCAAGACAGCCGAAATGTATGGAACAGCTGTTTTTCTTTGTGCGATTTGGATGTTCTAGTAGTTAAAGTGAATGAGTATGACCTACAGAGTTAGTCCCTGAAACTTGGACACTAATGAAAATCAGTGTGTATAAAATTACTAAACATTAAACCAATAAGCAATAAACGATATACACAGGGTGTCCCAAAAACCGACGTCAAGCCGGGAATAAGTGAAAGGGCAGCTCATAAACTGTCGATTTAACCCCCTATGTATGTTTAGCAATTATTAGTACTTTCGCAGTCATTGATCATTTTTATCGGAATTATTGTAATTTTTCCTTATGCCTAGGTTACGAAAAACCCCCAAGTTCAAGCATTGTTTCAAGATTTTTTCAGTAGTTTTTTACTTGATAGAATCATTATAAACTTAGGATGTTTTTAAAGCTACTGCTTTTGTGTATATACACAAAGTTTGTTTTTCCATACTAGATGAAAAGGGAACTAGGGTTCACTTAGTATGGAGAAAGTAACTTTGTGTGATTACACAAAAAGTTGTCATGAAAAGAGTATTGGCAAGTAGCTTTAAAAATGTCCTAAGTTCATAATGATTCTATTAATGTAAGAAACTACTGAAAAAAATCTTAAAATAATGCTTGAACTCAAGGGTTTTTCGTAACCTGGACATAAGGAAAAAGACAGAATAATTCCGATTAAAATGATTAATAATTCCGATAGTACTAAAAATCCCTGAACATACATGGGGGTTAAATCGATAGCTTATGAGCTGCCCTATCACCTATTTCCGGCTTAACGTCGATCTTTGGGACACCGGGTAAAACTATACCTACAGTTAAAAAACATAAAAAGATCTAATGGGTTTCCTCAAGACCCAAAAATTACAAAATATTCTTTGCTTCTACTGAAAACGCTACTGAGTTATTTTTTTTACGAACGCATTGTTTTTCTAAACGAATTTCCTGGAACGCACAGATTGATCCAAATAACAGGCGTACATACATACACCCGTATTAGATCGCACATGGGAAGTAAGTCGAACGTTACGATAAGAGTTATAACACTAAGTTTCACGTTACCCCACAGGACAGATTACTAAACGGAAGATGGTTCACATCCTCTATTTTTATAATAGAATAGAATGATTTAATTTCAGAAAACATATAGCCCATATTTACAAATTGCTTACAGGTTAATGAAAATTTACTAACCAACTAAAACACTTTCGCGGTGACAACTAGCCGGCCACCAAGATATCGGCGAAACATGACACTCCTCTGCCAGAATTCCTCCTTAAAAAGGTCGACATATCTTTTGTCGACACATCTAACCTAACCTAACCTATATTATTAATGATTAAGATACCCCGAAAACATTGCGGTTTCAGCAAAAAATTGCAATTGACAAAATGAAATTCGATGACAATTATACATTCGATGAAGTGGAATTCGATAAAATGATGATTTAACTAATATTACTTAACTCTATAAATAAACTTGTCCTAAAACTGTGAAATTAACCGCATTACGCACGACCAAGCAACAAAATACTATCCACAAATCACGCCAAAAAATCACAATAACGGCGACACGTTGGCCTAGTTGGTAGTGAACCTGCCTCTGAAGCGGTCCTGGGCTCATATCCCGGTAAGGGCAGATATTTGTGTGATGAGCGCGAATATTTGTTCCTAAGTATTGGATGTTTGCTATGTATTTGAGTATTTTTTTTCGTTGTCTAGTGTCCATAGTACAAGCCTAGAGCTTAGTTTGTGACTAAATCAATTTGTGTGAAATTGTCCCCTGATATAATTATTATTAAAGATAAAAGATGTCCTTCTCCTCCAGCTGACCCTCGGTGTCGGAGTGCTCCCTCTGTCCCTCCGCGCTCTGCTCCCGACTCCCATGGAGCCAGCGACCTATTTCTTTCCCATAATGAGTTGCTCTAAGTTTCCTCCCGTTTCCGGCTCCTTTTGTTCCTGTCCGTTTGCTGAAACGTCTTTCTTCAGTGTTTATATGAAAACATGTTTTGAGATTTCCATTGTTAGTGAGCATTTTCCTGTTAGTTTGTTCGCATATTTCAAGACAACAATTGAAAATTAGAAATAAAATGCTTGTATTTTTTGTTGATAAATTACGTAGTTCGCAAAAATATCTGATTATTTTGTACTTTCTCTTATCTACCACTAAAACCCTTGAAAACAAATTGTGATTCGAGCAAAACCAGGCAAGAGCATGACTATAGCACTAATGCTCCGGGGTGTGATTCTACACGGTAAAAACCGAGCAAGAGCATGTCGGACCATGCTCAGTGTAGAGTTCCGCAGCCGTTAAGTACTACAAACATAAAAATCAACAAGTAATAGCTAATTTTCTATTTAAAGTCAATTGGTGCCGTCTTAGATGATTTTAGTAGGTATAAACACTTTAATAGCCTGTATTGTTTTTTTCAAATTTTTAGTACTTGTAGTTTTGGCTGTAGGGGGGGAGGGGGGGGACACTCGTCTAACAAAAATTAGCGCTTTAAAGCTTAATATTTCATAAACGGATTACATAATCGAAAAATTGCTGTCATAAACCGATAATATTTTTGAAATATCTATCCAACGACACCCCACACTATAGGGTAAACGAGAAAAAAAAAACATCTCCACGTTACGTGTAGGGGAGGTACCCTAAAAAAGTAATATTTTTACTTTTTATTGTACCACTTGTTGGCGTGATTCATATTGCATATTCATGCCAAATTACAGCTTTCTAGTACTAAAGGTGTCTGCGCTAGGCTGCGGACGGACGGACGGACGGACATGGCGAAACTATAAGGGTTCCTAGTTTGACTACGGAACCCTAAAAACGATATTGGCTTTGACGTGTTTCCGTATTGTCAACGGTTTGATAACTCTTTTTTGACGACACGTTGGCCTAGTTGGGAGTGACTGCCTCCGAAGCCAGCGGTCCTGGGTTAAATCCCGGCTAGGGCAGATATTTGTGTGATGACCGCGAATATTTGTTCGTGAGTCTTGGATGTTTTATTTATTTATTTATTTAAACTTATTTGCACAAAACAACCAGTAGGCGAAACAGAAAAAAAACTAAGGTCGGTGCAAAGAAAAATAGTGTTTAAAACAGTTATTTTCTATGTATTTAAGTATTTATTTATCTATATAAGTATGTTTATCGTTGTCTAGTACCCATAGTACAAGCCTAGAGCTTAGTTTGGGACAGTCAGCTTAGTTAGGTCAATTTGTGTTACATCGTCCTGTGATATTTATTGATATATTTGTTTGGCAGTAATGGTAGCCGAGTTAAAAACAATACCAAAACAAGTCAAACGCAATATCGTTTTAACCTAATAGAATAGAGGTCCAGTACAGGGTTCCGTCACCTTTACTTTGATATCTGTGGGTAATGTCATGTGAAGTATTATTTACTCGTAATTATAGACTTCCCCGTATGTCCCGTGTGGTTGCCGGGTTAGAATAGTGCCACTCCATATCTTCCCGTGGAACTTGTAAGAGGCGACTAAGGGAATAAGGGCTTGTAGTATTGTTAGGCGATGTGCTTGCAACCTGTCACTAATACACTAGTAAACTTCTTGGCCATTGTGCAAAATGTGGTTACAGAATTATCAACAAGTCTTATTAGAGTTGTTGGTATTTCTGTAGCCCTGCCTATACCACTCTGGGAATGAAGGCGTGATGTTATGTATGTATGTATGTATAGACTTTTTCTGATTTTGGGCATGTTATTACATCAACTATTATATAAATTAACAAAATACCATGCAATTTATTATTATTTAGAGCTGCAATAATAATTTGTTAGTTTAATTATTGCATGTTAGATACTGTCTGATTGCAATGATTTTAATAATATCTGCCAGTTTTTTTTTGAATGGCAATTGGAATCTGAGACCCATAAACATTTGAATTCTCAAGACTATAATCTCAAGACTGCAATCCTTAGACCTCAAATGCGTTTCCAACCCTGAGGACCAAGATGGAATGCCTCTATGCTAGTAATTACACCGGTTGTCGTATCCCCACACCGGAACACAACAATGCGAACACTGCTGCTTGGCGGTAGGTTAATAGATAAGATGGTGGTAGCAATCCGGACGGACCCTGCACAGGGTCCTACCACCACTACATGTATTACATTTCGTAAAATGAATTTTAAACTTTAATTAAAGTTACATGAGTATTTCACTCATTTCCACATCAAGTAACACGACGTTGTCAGTATAGCTTTTGTAAGAGTCCGGTTAATTGCGACCCGAGGTTCAAATGAACCCGACAACAGTCTCCGCCCTTGCGCTCGGGTTGTTCCGCCCGAGTCCAATAAACACCGAATATAAATAATTCCGGAGCTTCCCCACAGATAGAATCAAAAAGCATCCGTCCGACAACTGTCTTTGTTATTCAAATGTTCCGAGATTTATTTCGCGTTACGACAACTTCGTTTCGAATCTATTCAGTTTATAACAGCTTTATTATTAAGGTGATAGGGTCTAGAGTGGGCGGAAGGGTAGGAATGGTTATTTGCGCTGATTCCGCTTTAGTCTGAAAGGGATTGTATTAATTTCATCTTTCTGCGAACGTAAGGTCCTGTGTCTTGGGGCTGCTCCGGTTGGGTCTCGCAAGTTTCAATATTGCAGAATTATTTTAACGGTTATATAAATATTGCAAACAAATTACTATACAATGATAAACTTGATGAACCACTCAGGCCATTTGCTAGGGCATTTGCATTGGTATGGGGAACTAATATTTATACCTTTTTTTTTTTGTATTAAAAAAAAACGATTTTTAAAAGAGACATGGTACACTCCATAAAACATCTTAACTAGTGGTCCCACACTAGGCAGTGCCTGTCACGTGGAGACCAGTAACACAATTTTTTGTATAAAATGACATTTAAGTACCTATATTCATTAAGTTATTTGTAAATCAAGAGTGACCAGCGGCAGATAAACTTGTATTATTTTGTCCGCTGTTAAGTAATTTTCTTCAACTTTCATGAGTTTTTCTATAAATAAAAATAATAAAAAACTTTCTTATGATAAATCGTCGTGTAAAAAATATTGTCTAAAAGTTTACTGATCTCTTTGCTCTAACTAGAAATGTTAAGAAAATAAATGGAAGTTACCAACCATTTTTAAAAGAATGATGTTATTTTTAATTAGAATAGAATAGAAACGAGTGTCTCGTTGTTTTACCGACACTCATCTCATAGAACGTATCACTTCGCAGAGTTTTAACTTCGTAGAAAACTAATTTCTGCTGAAACCTTAAAGTTTTCCTTTTATTAAAATAACGAAAACTGGTTCAAAATTACTTAAAAGATTTAAACCACAATGCCAAACGAAAGCAGGTTAAATAAAAGCTTGTCCAGGGTCCGTTGGGATTGCTACCACCACCATAACCATTAAGCTACCACCGACCACCAAGCAACAGAGTTCTTATTGTTGTGTTCTGATAAAGCAATAAGACAACTGGTGAAATTAATAGCATAGAAGCATTCCATATTAGTCCTGTCCTGGGGTTGGCAACGCATTTGAAAGTCTTAGGAAATGCATTCTTTATAATTGAAATTTCTACGAGTCTCTACTTACCATCATTTCACCTAACACGCTGCCACGCGACAAGATTTTGACATAGGCTCGGCACTTTAATTCGTCTATTCCATATTTTAACGTAAAAATAATACGCGTTTTTTGTGTGACTTGAGTCCTTTTACTACTAAGCAACTTAAATCCCGGGTGGAAGTATTTTTTTTCAATTTTATAATATTATTTGTCAACATTTTAGTTACACTGGTTAACATCTTAGCTTACTTGTGCATAATGTGGTTACAGAAATATTAACAAGTTTTTTTAGAGTTTTGGTATTTTTGTAGAGAATGCATTTCCCAAGACTTTCAAATGCGTTGCCAACCCCCAGGAAAGGACTAAGATGGAATGCTTCTATGATAGTAATTTCACCAGTCGCCTCTTACGACATCCACGGGAAGACATGGAGTGGCACATGGGGAAAAATGTGTCTAAAAATTGTCGGTTCAAGTCAGAAGTCACCCCTCGCCTCTATTACGTCTTTGTGATCGAAAGCTACAGCGGAATCATCCCCGGTCAACTATTGTGCGGGAATAATGCGCATTGATGGAGGTGTGCTATTGTGGCTTTTTGTGCTGATTCGCGTCGCTTCGAGATTGAGGAATTACTGTGTCCGACATTACAGCATTAAATTGTAGTCAATGACAGTAAAATTTTGCCGTAACATTAACATCGAGCCTTATTCTAAATTGTTTAGCTATCTTGTTATCGACCTTAAAATAGCTCTTATTAGCATGGCAGCAAAAGCGCCTTATTAAAAATTGAGTTTTTTTTCTACAGGTTTAAAAGTGGAATAAAAGTCCAAAGTTGTATTAATAATGTAGAGTTGGCCACACCATGCAAGTATAGAAATCTTTTCATCTGTACTATTCTTTACTGTCAACCACACGTAATATTTTCATATTTCATTTTATTTGACCTAGAATTGACTTTCCAACAAAACGATCCCCCGTGTGGTTGCCGGGTTAGAATAGTGCCACTCCATGTCTTCCCGTGGATGTCGTAAGAGGCGACTAAGGGAATAAGGGCTTGTAGTACTGTTAGGCGATGGGCTTCCAACCTGTCACTAATACACTAGTAAACTTCTTAGCCTGACTAAGCAAAATGTGGTTACCGAATTATCAACAAGTGTAAAGTTGATTGTATTTCTGTAGCTCTGCCTACTTACTCTGGGAATGAAAGCGTGACGTTATGTATGTATGTTAAAACAATACGACAACATTATTAAAGATTTACCGGTGATGTCATGATTTTAGTTAGTGGAATAGAAGCCCCGATAAATTGTCTAAGATTTTGTGTTACCGCGGTAAAAGTTTTCTCGTTACCAACAAAATGACGCTCATAATAAATCCTATACAGGGTGCGACGCAATATAATTTACGTACAAAATGACAACGTCTCGTAACTGCATCATCCTCTGTGCTACAGATGCCTGAATAACGCGGTTATGAAGCCACTCTAGGGCTGCCACAGCTATTATTAAGTATTAAGTTCAATTTATATTTCAATTGTTGAATTAATAAACCAGCCAAGTGCATGTCGGACCACGCACAGTGTAGGGTTCCTTAGCTGGGATGAACGTTCAAAGTTGTTTTTTTTTTTATTATTATTAAAATCTCAAAATTTACACAGCGTATTTAAAACAATTTTGGTTCTACTACTGTAATTTTTATTAGAATGTTCTATTTAACAGTTCAAAAGCTACCCACTCGGACAGAATTTTTACGACTTTAGAAGCGTATATCTCGCCAACTGTTCACTTACGTAAAAAAATCACTTGGAAACCTCTGTATCATTTTGGAAGCCTTATCTAAAAAAACCCCATACGCTGATATAACTAAAAAAAAAATTTTTCGTCCCCTAGTTACATGTATGGAGTGCCACCCCTAAATATTTTTTTTTTTCAATTTTACTACATCATTGTATAGCGATTCATAGAATACATCTATCCTCCAAATTTAATTTATATAGTGCCAATAGCCTCTGAGTAAAATGGCTGTGACATACAGACGGATAGGCGGACGGACGGACGGACAGACGGACAGACGGACATGACGAAATTATAAGGGTTCCGTTTTTGCCATTCGGCTCCGGAACCCTAAAAAAGAGGCAAGAGCAGCCGTTAGGTACTACAAACATAAAAATCAACAAGTAACTAAATAATTTCCTATTTAAAGTCATTTGGTGCCGTCTAAGATGATTTTAGTAGGTATGAACACTTTAATCGACGGTATCTCAAGAACCAATGACGTCTACTTAGTTGTGATAATTTCTTTGAAATTTGAAAAATGTGCCATCAGTTAAGTTTTTTTTCAGTTTTTTTTTTAATTTGTAGTTTTGACGGGCACTTAACCCGAACAAAAATTTGCTCTTTAAACCTTTGATATTTCATAAACGGATCACTTAATCGAAAAATTTACTTCATAAACCCATAATATTTTTGAAAGCCCTATCCAACGACCCCCAACACTATGGGGTAGACGAAAATAAAAAAATAGATCCCTTAAATACGTGTAGAGGAGGTACTCTACAACATTATTTTTTTAATTTTATTTTACCACTTTGCTGGCATGACTAATTTGTATATTCATGCCAAATTACAACTATCTAGTAATAAGAGTCTCTTGGCTATGCTGCGGACGGAGGGACGGACATGGCGAAACTATAAGGGTTCCTTGTTTGACTAAGGAACCCTAAAAAGGGTAAGAACGGTTGACTGACTATTTAATTAAGATAGTTATAGAATCTTATAGGCCTTTTTGAGACGGAAATTTTCTGCCCTCATAAGGCAAAAGGCAGTATTTCAAATTCAATAGACAATACAGATTCAATCCTTTACCATTCGTAACAAGGTTGCATTTGCTACAGGAGCTACGTCTGGGATATCACCATTTGTTAAGGTATTGTGTTAAATCACGTAAGACGCTGATAGCTTACAACTACTAATAATACATAGCAAACATAAAACAAAGAACATTGGAGTGATTCTTACCAAATAAATACCTATATTTTCACACTGTTCCACCTTTGTTAATTACATGATACTTACATATTATGTAGATAGGTAGTTGGTTAATATTTAGTAAAAAAATGGTGATAGTACAACGAGCCTGAATTGGTATACAGGATGTTTTAATTTTTAATTTAGGTTTTTTTCTAGGAAAATAAGTAAGTAGAGGGCTCATTTTTTTTTTTAAGGTTTATATTGATCACATCAACATTTGTGCAAAATTTGACTATTCTCCTTTTTATACTTTTTGAGAAAATAAATAAAAACGTTTTAGGGTTAAATGAATGTCGTGGGGTTCCAGGTGGCAGTACAGGGTTAAAAATTGGTATGAATTATTTTTATTTGACGGGGCATCAACTGATAGTAGTTTTGAACTCAAAGCTTTGGGGGCAATTTTTGAAGGCTTATCCTGCTACACCCTTTGATTTTAGAGTTCCAAAGTAAATTGTTACCACTGATAATTAATAAGTAATTTTAAATTGATAATATCAAAAATAATAATATTTCTTCTTTCTACGTAGCAACCCTAGACAGTTGCCGCGTAGACGCTCTACGCCGTAGCCTGCTACGCCGCGCTACGTCGTAGGGGTATAAAGTTAGGTTACTGAAATAACTACTTAATGAACACTACAAATAACACGAAACGTGCACTAAAATAACCTTATTTCACCTGTAATACTCTAGCGTAGTCGAAATACCCGTAGCGGAGTCACGACTTCCTTAGCGTCCTCGGTATTTCCATCTAGGTTATCACCGCGACCTGAGGAATAAGGAAGTAACGAATTATTATGAACTTTCAAAGTTTGCAAAGCTCTAGTTGGAGAATGGTAATATTTGCACGTTTATACTCGTACATTATTTTATATATTCTGTCACTGACTTAAATATAAAACGTGCAGGGCCTCTATTCAACTGCGTTATAACGATATCGTTTTTGACCTGTTTCCGTATTGTCAACGTTTTGATAACTCTTATGTCATTTACAATAATGGCGACTGTGACATAAACGATTCTTAAACTTGTCAAACACGATATCGTTTTAACGCACCTGAATAGAGGCCCAGGGCTGGGATTCTACAAGGTAATAACGATATCGTCTTTGACGTGTTTCCGTATTGTCAACGTTTTCATAACTCTTATGTCATTTACAATAATGGCGACTGTGACAAAAACGATTCTAAAATACGTCAAACACGATATCGTTATAGCACAGTTGAATAGAGGCCCAGTTCTAATGACCAGATATAGTAGCTTGAAATTTTAAGGAAAAACCTCTCGTACCCTAAGAAGTAAAAAAAAAGGTTTTTAGTAAATTCAACCCCCAACAGGATCAAGGATCTGAAATCCAGCGTCATTATATTAATGATAATCCGTGATATGAATAAGATAAAATACAATTTTTGCTTAAAAATAATAAAATCTTTATTTCAAATATTATAATAAAAAACAGTACCGTGATACACACAAACCATTGAACTTAGGGATTTGAAATTTGGAGAAAATATTTCCTGGATATCTTAGGGGTGGACTAAGAAGGGATTTTTTGAAATTCATAATCAAATTACAGGGCCTCTATTCTACTGCGTTATAATGATATCGCATTTGACGTGTTTTAGAATCGTTTACGTCACAGTCGCCATTATTGTAAATGACATAAGGGTTATCAAAACATTGACAATACGGAAACACGTCAAAAACGATATCGTTATAACGCAGTTGAATAGAGGCTCTGGAGTAGTGAGAAACTAATTCTATGCGTACGAAGTTGCGGTAGTTCTCTAGTAACTTATAAATTAGAACGTTTGGTTAAACAATTATTTGTTATTATTCGTTTTATTTTTGTATGTTTGTTTTGTTTGTTAGTGGTGGTAGGACCCTGTGCGGGGTCTGTCCGGATCGCTACCACCATCTTATCCATTTACCAACCACCAAGCAACAATAGTTGGCAACGCATTTGAGGTTTTTTGGTTTTGAGGTGAACGACTTTGACAATGTCAACAATCGACTGGTGGTTTTTATAAACGCTCAGGACCATTTTGATCTTATGCCTCTGGCAGAGGGAAAATTTCACTTAAGACCAAACCTTCCATCCCATCCTTGCCATCTAATCCATTAACCACCCGCCAAGCAACAGTGTTCGCATTGTGTTCCGGTGTGGGATAAGACAACCGGTGAAATTACTAGCATAGAGGCATTCCATCTTAGTCCTCAGGGTAGGCAGCGCATTTGAGGTCTTAGGATTATAGACTTGAGAATTCAAATGCCTATGGGTCTCAGATTCCACTTACCATCAGGTGGCCTGAGTGCTCGTGTGCCTTCACCTTGTCATAAAAAAAACCTTTGGTAAATAATGTCTAATAGATTTAAGTGGATTGCAAATATTAACAGACTTTGTTAAATAACATATCTCCATGTCATTCACAAAGTAAAAAGTATTTAACCAAACATTCAATAAAACCATTGACACCAGCAAAATGGAATAAAACTTTCCATTCACTCTTTCAATCCGCTCACTCACCAACTCATTCATTCGGTCAGGAAACTTTTTTCATTTGCCAATTTTTGTCGACAGACTGAGTGATATCGCTGTCTCACTTACTCGCGAATGTATAACAAAGAGGAAAGATAGAAAACAGTTGAATATTTGTTACACGCGGCCTTCTCTTACACCGTATCGAATTATTTACGGGCATTTTTTATTAATGTCACCACTTTTTTGCATGTTTCGGATCCTTTGTTTTAATTATGCCTACCAGGTGTACTAGGTAGTCAACTAGAAAAATATTTCCAAGTTAGTTATGTTTTTAACTTTTAAACATCATCAAAAAACCAACTTGATAATTTCGTATGAAGGTAAAAGGCAAAGATAAAAAACTTAGCCGTTTAAATAATATCTAAGCAGGCATTTTCATTTAAATCTAGGTTATAAGTTATTTTGTACTATTAAGAGCGCAAATATAAAATATGTTTGGCCTTATTACCCTCTTATCACTAGATGCCCCGTGTGGTTGCCGGGTTAGAATAGTGCCACTCCATGTCTTCCCGTGGATGTCGTAAGAGGCGACTAAGGGAATAAGGGCTTGTAGTACTGTTAGGCGATGGGCTTGCAACCTGTCACTAATACACTAAACAAACTTCTTGGCCATATTGTGCAAAATGTGCTATAGAATTATAAACAAGTCTTTTTAGAGTTATTGGTATTTCTGTAGCTCTGCCTACCCCTCTCTGCGATGTGTTACGAGTATATATCACAAGATATTTAAGCAAAACTTAAATATGCTAATAAAGAGAATTGTCATAAGAACCAATCTAGTGATGGTAGGACCCTGTGCAGCATCATCTTAGCCATTAACCAACCGCCAAGCAACAGTGTTCGCATTGTGTTCCGGTGTGGGATAAGACAACCGGTGAAATTACTAGCATAGAGGCGTTCCATCTTAGTCTTGGTTGGCAACGCATTTAAGGTCTTAGGATTATAGTGTTGAGAATTCAAATGACTATGGGTCTTAGATTCCACTTACCATCAGGTGGCCTGAGTGCTCGTGTGCCTTCTCCTTAACATTAAAAAAAAACTCGACAGAACCCGCCGCGTAATACAGCGGGTGCACTTCTCTGGTTCTTTTCGACCCTCCGCACGATCATTTTTATGTAACCTTGAACATAAAACTACTAGCAACAGTAGAACAAGGTATCGTGGTCTTCGATTAAGAAAAGAAACCGGCCAAGTGCGAGTCGGACTTTTCACATTGAGGGTTCCATACCAAAATCTTATGTATAGTAGGAATTTTATAAAATGTCGGAATCCCTAGTACATTCTGTCCCTGAATCCCAACCTACATAGCATGGCAATTAGGTCGGTATTCACTTGAGAGAATGTACTAGGGATTCCGACATTTTATAAAATTCCTACTATATCAATATTTTGGTGTTTGTTAGTAAAATATTCAGCATTACCACCAAATTTAAAGTTCGGTCAGTGGAAAGGTTTTGGCTTCTTATACCTTTGTTTTCTTCATAAAAAAAGGGTCTCACTCGCACACCGGTAATTTGTACCACTGGTCGTTCACAGGAGATTTTGTTAGTCTTCTATCTTGAAGTCTAATAATTATATAATCAAAAAAAAAATAACGTTTTTGTAATAAGAGAAGTCATTTAGTATCATAATTAAATGAGATCGTTGACATTTTTACCCCCATATCCTATATTGCTTAATCCAACTTCTGACAGTAATTAAACTCATAAAACATCCATCTAAAAAAAAGGTGCTTTTTGAAAAACCCATACTATATTCACGTAATTTCCTTATCAAATACCAAAAAACCACTCAGTAAATAAAATATACAATTTTGCACAGGGTACATAATTCCGAAGAGTCATAACTCCGAATTGATCATAATTCCGAATGCTCGTAATTCCGAATGCAATTTTTTATAGAAGACTATTTCTCGATGTGGCTTAAAAATCAAACCTAACCTAACCTATGTACAGTAATTAAATTATGCATTTAAGCTAAAAAACGTTCAGCATAACATAGCGTTTAGAAAATAAAATTCCGGGCAAATGAATATTCGGGAAAAAATAGTTCGGAATTTGAAGGTGTTCCCTATTTGAATTACTGCACTGTCTTTATGTCTACTGTGGCCGCTCTCGCCACATTAAAAGTCCGGTCACGCGCCACAAGAATCGGTGGCGCGACGGCGAAAACCCGGGTAAGTGACGAATAACAAGTTTATCCGCGCCTTTCTCCATTGTTTCAACCTCTGGGTTTACGACTGTGCGGCAATTAAATTTAAGGGCGGATTGAAACAGTTTATGAGTAATTGAGAAACAAAATTTTGGATTTTTTGTGGAGGTGAAGTGAGTGGAATTTTAATAAGGCAATTTAGAATAGTTTATATGGATTGGTGCTATACACACTGTCGTCAGCTTCTTTTTGAGATTAATCTCAGTTTTATCTAAAGATAAACTGTTAAAAAATACTTTTTGGCTTTAGGTCTAATTGCTCCACTTTCAGTCTAATCTAGAATAAAACTCCCTTTGGCTGACGTAGGTCATTTTCTTTTTAAGTCATTTTCTGAGTAAGTCATTTTCTTTTTAAGTCATTTTCTGAGTAGGTCATTTTCTTTTTACGTCATTTTCTGAGTAGGTCATTTTCTTATTAAGCCATTTTCTGAGTAGGTCATTTTCTTTTCAAGTCATTTTCTGAGTAGGGTATTTTCTTTTTAAGTCATTTTCTGAGTAGGTCATTTTCTTTTTAAGTAATTTTCTGAGTAGGTCATTTTCTTTTTAAGTAATTTTTTGAGTAGGTCAAGTTCTAGGTTAGTCATTTTCTGAGTAGGTCATGTTCTAGGTTAGTCATTTTCTGAGTAGGTCATGTTATAGGTAGGGCATTTTCTGAGTAAATCATTTTCTGAGTAGGTCATGAGATTTCTTCCAGGATGTAGCCTAAACCTAACTTTGAGAGATCCTATTTTTAATAAATAACTAAACTTAAGCCAAATGATGATGAGCATCGGTTGCCAGGTAACTCTTCACCTGCTTCTCCATAGTGTAGTAATGGTATCATAAAAAAAAAAAACTTTGTTAACAAAATTAAATAAAATGATAGTAAGTCGTAGATTACTTCCTTAATGTATGACTTACAAGTTTCAATGTATCTTATATTTAGAATATTGTATCATTTGTTCGAAGATACTTAAATAAGAGGTTACCTGTAATTAGATAAATAAATAAATAAATATCAGGGGACAATCTCACACAAATTGACCTAGTCCCAAACTAAGCTCTAGGCTTGTACTATGGGTACTAGACAACGATAAACATACTTATATAGAGAAATAAATACTTAAATACATAGATAACATCCAAGACTCAGGAACAAATATTCGCGTTCATCACACAAATATTTGCCCTTTCCGGGATTTGAACCCAGGACCGCTGGTTTTGGAGGCAGGGTCACTCCCAACTAGGCCACCGTGTCGATAAACATCTACCTAAAGTTTAAATAAGATACTTAAGAGTTTTTAAAGATGTATTATCTGTTGGTGACCCTTAATATATAAATAAATAAATATAAAATAAGTCTATCTATTATTGCACCACCATAAACTCCAGCAGAATGTTATTTTTCAAATAATAAAAATAAAAATAACCTTAAAACAATACCAATAATAAATGGGTACAGTCAAACTAACTGAAATCGGCAGCTCTAAAACGGTTGCGGTATAAAGGAGGAGGACAATTTATTGACGACGCGTTGGCCTAGTTAGTAGTGACCTTGCCTACGAAGCTAGTGATCCTGGGTTCAAATCCCAGTAAAGCAGATATTTTTGTGATGACCGCGAGTATTTGTTCCTGAGTCTTGTATAATATAAGTGTATTTCTTAATATAAGTAAGTTTAGTGTCCCTCATCCCCTCAATCCCTTAAATGGATAAGTTCGCCATTGTACATGTTAACTTTAAGTTTATGTACGAAATTGCTTGTAATTGTTTTTTTGTGCAATATAAAGAATTTACATTACATATATTACCGTTATTTCGTACCTATAGCCTAGAACTTAGTTGGGACTAGGTTAACTTGTGTGACATTGTCCTCTGATATATATAAAAATACTACCGTATCAACCAATTTTAACAACCAAAACAATTTACATACATACATAAATCACGCCTGTTTCCCAGAGGGGTAGGCAGAGACCACTTCTTTCCACCTGCTACGATCCTGACAAAGCTCTTTCGCTTCTTCCACATTCATACATCGAGTCATACATGCACGTCGGTTTCGGGTACTTAAGATTCGGCCCTTTTCCAGTATCTCCCCGATTTAATTCAAAAAAGTACGCCTAGGGCGCCCGCTTCCCGCCCTTCCACTCAATTTTGCACTGTATATTTCTTTCTAAATGACCGAACCATCGAAGCATGCCCTTCTCAATCTTAGTCACTACATTAAATCAATCTAAACAATTTGTATTCACCAAAACGAGTATCGGTGTAACAAGCGCCGCCAAGTTGTCGGATTAGTGACACGATCGCGCCACTCGCCGTAACTGACTCACTGACTTACGGAACTTGGCCCTCGCGCCCAACACCACTGTTCCTACACGGGTGTTAATATTTCATTGGAGATATCTCGGCTCTCTGGGGGAGAAATCCTTACTAATGTAATAAAATGTAGTCTTGGTTTGCTCATTTGTTCGAGTTGTTTTCCTGGTTGATGCTGTTTAGTTAAGACTTGGTTTATAGAGCGGAGTAGTGAAAAGTTATGAATAATTTGACATTAAGCGGTTCATAAGGACATGAAGTTACGAGCAAAGAATTGTAATCTTTACGCAAGTTGTAGTGTATGTAGGTAAATAAGTAATGACTAAACATCCTTAGACCCGTGGCATTTAGGTAGCATTTGACGTTTCCGACAGACTAGTGATGTAACAATGTTTATCTGTACGAGTCGAGCAAAAAAAAACAATGAGAGAAAACCTTTTCAAAGATTTAATATATGTACATATATGACTTAGAAGATACCCTGTTTCTATTTGAGAAAGTCCACTGGGTGTAAGAAAATGATGTTTCGACGTCGACTGACGTGATTGGTAAATAAAGCATTGTTCTGAAATGTTGCAACGTATTTTTGTTGGTGTTCTCTTTGATTTCAACTTCTTTATTTTGTAATAAGTTAATAATATTTTTATTGCTAGTAATTTTGGATTTTTTAATAATATTATTTCTATCTTTGATTATCTTTTGGATGCAGCCTCAGTAATCAAAGGGTCTTTTCTACTTGTATTTAGGTATTTGCTATTTTATCTTATCTGAAAATACACTTGAAAAACGTGTCTCATCACTATTGCTACCTAATTGCCGCGAGTCTCTGATGTTTACAAATGAATGACCATGTAGGTAAATTATTATACCTAATACACACAAAGAGGTTCTATAGGTACCTGTCACGGGCACATATGGCGCGTGGTGCGTAGTCTGTGACAGGAGAAGCTGCAAGGGTGCACGGGTGAGACGCGGACGTGCGTGTCAGCGAGCCGTAATTGACGTAAGTGTCACGTTACTATCTCGGTGGCTTACGTCAATTCCATACATTTATCAATCGAAACATAATCGCTAACGATTGTTGAATGCAACTTGTCTAGCACCACAGTGGTGCCGACGTAACGAGTGTTGACGTAAGCCACCGAGATAGTAATGTGACACTTACGTCAATTCCATACATTTATCAATCGAAACATAATCGCTAACGATTGTCGAATGCAACTTGTCTAGCACCACAGAGTAGAGAAACAGGTTACGTACTAAATTAGACAATACTACACAAATGATGATAATCATGCTTGGAGACCTTGCCTTGCACGATTATCTACAAGGCTAGCATCTGCTAACCATTCACTCATTTTCTACACATTCACTCTATGATTTATTGATGAGAAGTACCAAGCATTTATACAAGTGGGTCATACACACTCATAAAAACAAAAGTTGTCTTTCCTGTGGTCAATAGTTAAAAGTTTGTGTGCATATAAGTTTTGTTTTTATATGATAGGTCTAAAGCAGTTCTGTGCCTCTATTCAGGTGCGTTAAAACGATGTCGTGTTTGACACGTTTAAGAATCGTTTATGTCACAGTCGCCATTATTGTAAATGACATAAGAGTTATCAAAACGTTGACAATACGGAAACAGGTCAAAAACAATATCGTTATAACGCAGTTGAATAGAGGCCCTGACGCTGTTTATGCGGAAATGGGCTTAGCCAAAAAAGTGGGCCTTAAAAACGTTAACTTCAGGTGTGCCTACAGGAAAGACAATAACCTTAATCTGTGTATGACACAAGTATGATATATGATTTTGAATGTTTTTTTTTTCCTGAGTACAAGGATTCTGATTTCTCATTTGCAAGACGCCCCCGATCTTAATATGCTTACACAGGTCTACGAGTACGATGCGGTCAGCAGAAAGATAATGAATGCGAGGCATGTAGAATAGAATAGAATAGAATGGAATTTATTGCCACCAACTTTTGTTACAAATTATTACAAAGGTAAGAAAAAATAAAATACGATACAATAACGAAAGTGTAAAGAAAAACAATCAGATATTGCTGCAAAAGGAGCCAACTCAGCATTTGCTGCCAGTGCGACAGGCTGCATCTAGACAGCGCTGATTTTCACTTCGATCTATAGCTTTTTTTTTAGGTAAATCTCACAAACTGATGCCCTTATACCTAGTAAATATCTAATGTAAAGACAAACTTCTAAAAAAGTGGATTTTAATGCTATCATATATCGACAGAGAAGACTGGCTGTTTTTAAAACGTACACACACACATGCATTCAAATGAATACACTCTTGCACCTACCCAAAAGACACACACATACTTAATGTTATATTACTATAGTAACTTTACACGCTGTCCGTTTATTTCATGTAAAACAGTCTTAATTTCTTCTATATGTCTGATCGTATTGTTAATCACCTCACTGGGTCTCAAAACTCAGGCTCTGCCTAGTTTGAGTCCTCCCGAAAACTTGAAAGTTGTAATTTTATTACATTTTTTTTTCAACCGCCTTTAAATAAAGGAGCATCTTTTCAATTCTATCGCTTTTTTATGTTAACTAATAAATAAATACTAATACATCCACATCACGGAAATGAAAAAATACAGCAACACGATAGAAACTCCTTTACAAGAACATAGTGAGAGAAGTGATCTATAAGTTATTCTTTTCTTTCATTGACAATCTTAAAAACAGTTAGTCAAAGATTTAAAGAGTTCGTTTTACCCCGATCACGGTAGTATCATTAAAGGAACTCTTAAAGCACGCGGCCCGCAATTATCCGCGCATAATAAAACTCAGCCTTTGCTTCAAAGGAGACGCTGGAATAACTGAGGACCCGCGGAGATAGCTCGGCTCCCATACACGCGGCAGATGCATCGCCGCTGAAGCCACGGATGGTGGAACTGGATGATAGTTAGTAATGACTCTGGTAAGGAAGCTGGCGGTCCCGAGATTCATTTAAGGTAAGAGTTTATATTTGTGTAATGAGCTGGAGAATAAGTTATTGAGTGTAGTTTCCTATTTATTTAAGTATGTATTACTTATACCCATAGTAAATGCCTACGAGTAGTAATTTGTGTTTGACAGTCCTCTGATATTTATTAATTAGGTGACGGGGATTTAGACCAAACATAGTTTCAGACACAAAATCATAAAGGTTACTGGTAGAGATTGGCGCCTTACGACATTAATATCGCCTTTGTATGTTACGTGTGTCAATTTATGTAAAGATCAAACAGTTAAATACGACACAGAATTACTGAAAATGTTGTGATAGCCTGACTAAAAAAACTCAAATGAAACCGCAACTTTTTGCGATATAAAATATAAATCATTTTTTGCACACAATATAACTAGCCTTTTAATCTTCTAGATTAAAAGTGCAGTAAGACCAATAAAATAAATAAATAAATATCAGGGGACAATCTCATACAAATTATTACAAATTGACCTAGGCCCAAACTAAGCTCTAGGCTTGTACTATGGGTACTAGACAACGATAAACATACTTATATAGAGAAATACATACTTAAATACATAGAAAACCTCCAAGACTCAGGAGCAAATATTCGCGCTCATCACACAAATATCTACCGGGATTTGAACCCAGGACCATTGGCTTTGGAGGCAGGGTCACTCCCAACTAGGCCACCGTGTCGTCAATCAAGATGGATCAATGTTTTCCTTTTCTTCGTTTCTTTCTCTTGTATATTGTCTGTCAAAAAAAAACTGAAACCTTGAACTTTTCAGAATTGTAATAAAACAAACGTAACCTAACCTATTGGGCTCTATATTATGATGTCATGTAAATATTACCTGAAAGGTTTACGAATTCAGAAAAAAGGCCTTTATGGCAAATGAAATTATGGTATGTGGTATTAGGGAAAGCGAAGGTTATAGCTAGTGACCATTACGCCAAATGAAATTATAAAAAAATGAATAGATACCAGTTGCGCTATGTATACTGAATTATCACCTGTCACCTGAAATTGTCAGAATGATAAATTAGGGGGCAGGTGGTCCGTCAGCTAGTATGTCTTTTATAGCCATAAAAAAATGTGACTGATTGTGTGTTAAAAAACTAAATTATTTCATATTGAGGCATAGTATTAAACGTTTGTCTGGCAACCGTTTGTTCGCTACCCTTAAAGCGTAGTTTTATTTCGTCGTTCTTTAGCTTTTATTTAAACGTCGTAGTATTCACTGCGGCGGATTTAATAGATAACCCGCGGACAGAAGCTGTTGAGCAGTAATTGGATGTGAAGTTTTTAGGTATACACATTTATATTGGATCTTTATATTTTTTTATTTAGTTTAGTTTAGTTTATTTATTTATGAATGTTACAATACAGATTGCATTGCATGTCAAAAAATACGAAGTTACATTGATATCGTCAACAAAACATTAATACAAAATGATAAAATAATATTAAAATAATACAATAATATAATAAAACTCAAATAATCAAAAACAACAATGATAAACAAGTAATAAATGGTCAGTTTCCGATGTCAATACACAAAACTAATAAAGGTCAAATATCAATAATAATTTTACAATTTAAGTTGCATATATTCGTCGACAGAGTATAATGGATTATCCAATAAAAGGTTTCTCAGCTGATGTTTGAATGCTTCGTCGGATGTTACATTTTTAAGTTTAGCGGGTAGACGCTCATAGAACGTGGGACCGATGACACGCGAGTTCTTAGCCGCAAGTGCCATGCGATGGGGAACTGTTCTCAAACGCCCGGTGTGGCGGAGCTCCTTGCCAGGAATATTGACTCGTGCGAAGGAAGCTTTAAAGCTTCTTAAGAAAATAGTTGCAGAGCATCAGTTTAATAAAGACCCCCATTGACTTCTATTTTCATATCATACCTTATAAAGAAACGCGTGCTAAATCGGGGCACGAATTACTAAAATGACGTAGCAAAAAAATATTTTGGTGACATGAAATTATATCGATGTAACTGTCAAGTTCAGGATGTTATACAACATTAATAAATGTTTTTTTTTCTCCATACATTTTAAAAATATGAAACTATAAACAAATGATTTCATTTTAAATGTTTTTCACAGAAAACCATCAACGGGACATTCTTCAAATATTTAAAATGACTGAATCCCGTTTTCTTAATCATGAATGATATTGAAATTTATGGTTCTCTGCCGTTTGCCCGAAAGTCATATGCAATAATTTAACATGCCCGAATTTCATTTGCCATATTTTTTTATTCCATAACAAATTATATGCCATAATGTTCATTTGCAATATTTTCATTTCCCATAACTTTTAGATGCCATAACGATACGTTTGCCATACATCTCATTTTCCCTACTTTTAAATGTGCTAAAATTATATGGCATAAAATTCAATCGCCATAATAATTATTCGCTATAACACGGTCAGAATGAGTAATGTTGCTGGCACGTTTTCTCCAGGCGCTTGTTAGTTGTATAATTTTTATAATGTAGGGTAGCCGGGTCATTTTGTTATGAGCGTTGTAAGTTCTTGGCATTCAATCCTTATACTGAAAAAACCTCGTTTGTTTATTTTATGTCGTAAGTATAATATTATTAAAAGTATCGGTTCTGACGCTTCGCCGGCCGCTGCCGCGGCACGCTCGCTTCGCTCGCTCAGCTCGCGTGCTGCAAGGTCACGGTTCCACCTAACACTCCTCCTCGCTTCGCTCGTCGTCGTACCTAAAGGAGACCTTCCTAGAGGGATCCCTTCATTTCCCATAAATTAATTTGTCCCCTACATTATATCCACTGTACACACTGGATCTGCTTTTTCCGTAATTATGGCAAATAATAGTTATGGCATAAAATAATAGGGATTATGAATATTATAGAAAGTAAATATTATGGAAAGTGTTATTATGGTATCCAATATTATGGAGGTTGAACATTATAACACTTGAGTATTATGGCATTTAAAAATTATGGTATGTGATGTTATGGCAAATGAAGGTTATGCCCAGTGTCTATTATGGAAAATGAAATTAGTACATATGAATGTATGGGAAACGAAGGGATACCGAAATTTATCCACCTTTTATAAGACTATGACTAAACGACACTGGACTTTTGTCCATCGACTTTTTTATATTCAGAGTTAAGCAGAGATTTTAAATAAAATAAACATTTAGTATTTGTCAAGTTTCATAATATATATTTATCGGTATCCAATCCCTAGAACATGCCCCGAGTCAGCACACGTATGCTTATAAATACCCCAACCAAATTCCATCAAACCTAGCATCATGACTTTTTTAAAACTTCGTGCCCGAATGGAGCCCAACGGGTCGGTTAATTATTATGCCTACGCTGTCCCTCCATCCGTCTGTTCATCCGAAATTTAAAGAGCTGTGTATTTTAAACCGTAATTGATAGCGGGTTATTATTTCAGAATATGTATTAATACGGCAGATTTACTACCATTTTCATTTTGAAAGCCAAGTTATAAAGGGGTTCCTCACACAGGAAAACATTTTTAATTTTATTGGCAAAACATACAAGTGTCAAATTTTGTTTGATTATAGTGGTTTACATTCATCTGGCATTACTTTTTTGGCATACTCATCATGAGCATACGCTGTTTTTTTCTGAAACATTATACTTTTCAGGATTGTTACAAAGTAAACCTAAACTAATCTAATGGGTCCTATGCAATGATATTTTAAATAATCCTGAAAAGTATACGGTTTCAGAAAAAAAAGACTGTCTGCCAAATGATTATGCCAAAAAAGTTATGCCAGATGAAGGGAACCGGATTATAGTAGAGATTGTAAAGAAAATCAACGAATACAAAAAAATGATCAAGTGTGAATTGGGCCCGCGCTGATTCAATTTGAAATTGAACTTAAATCGAGAAAAAAGTACCTACCTAAATAATCTATTATTATGGTTTAGCCAATTTTGCTTCCAAATTGAAATCATATTGTTTACGATACCAACTTATCGTAATCAATTAAATTTCTCTTACTTGCAAGTGAATAAGAGGTACGCTAATAAAACAATGTGATTACGATATAAAAACACGATGATCTTAAATTGAAGAATATATCCTACGTAGATAAAATCAGCAAAAAAAATACCATCTCACACTACCACTGTATTTTTAATATAATTTTCTGCATTTTGCACAAGCGCCCCCTGAGTGAATGATTGAGCGATAGTGAGTGAATGGGGAGCGATCGAATGATTCGCTCGAGTGGGTTGACGCAAAGTACGCGCAAATGAGCTTCGATGTAAGGGGTGCTCTGGGGAAGTTTATTTATATACGTCACTATAATAATTTATCATAGTAACTATTTTATGTTAAGTTTTAGATACGATGGTGTTGCGTATATCCAATATTTTGTTGTGTTGGTGTGTTTATTGCGGGTAAAATGCATGATGTAGACTAAAATCATTAAAATACTTTAAAAAGTTAACTTACACTTGCATTTGTTATGCTTTTAAACACTGAAAAGATATGCCCAAAACCTGTTTTTTTTAATAACAAATACAAAATCATCATAGCTCAATTCATTCATCCATACAAACGAAACTCATATAGCTAATCAAATAAAATAATAATTCAAGTTTAATAATTTAATTCCATGCGTCCATTTCATTACAACCTCTAGCAAAGAATGAATGGTAATTGAAATGAGTGAACGAAATCCCGATTACATTCACTCCAACGCGCTTTAGTGGTTTTAACATAACTGGTGAATTAAAACGTTGAGGAGCTTTGCACTTTGTTCGCAAAGCTCATGACGTCACAGCTGTACGGAAAATGTCAAAATGTTTCTTAACTAATATAAAGTTGTTTGCTAAACTTAATATTGTAAATTGACTCTTCAAATAAATGGCGCAAAGTTGCGTTTTGTTCACACCGAATATTTGGGATGTATATAGATGAAATATATAGATTGTGTGAAAAGTTTCGTTCAATGTAAGAATGGATATGTCATGCATTTCACACTGGTATCTCGGGATACTTTTGCATTATTCTATATTCTATTCTTGTCATTTAAGTGTGTATTTATTTGTTTAAATAATTATCATTGTCATTACCATTGTCTTTGTTTTGCAAATAACATGCTCATTTAAAAAGTGACCCTATAGCCGGTATAGACAATCTCTTAAAAACAAAAGCAGTCTTTCCTGTGGTCAAAAGTTAAAAGCTTGTGTGCATATAGGTAATGTTTTTATATTACATGTCTTAAGCAGTCCTGACCCCATTTGTGCGGGCTTTTCCAGAAAATTTGGCTTTAAAAACGTTAACTTCCGATGTGTCCACAGGAAAGACGGTAACCTAAATCTGTGTATGATCCAAGTCACGTTTAAATTGAAACTCTTTTGAGGTTTCAAAGTAATGTATATAAACTACTATTGACCATTCTGCCCTGCTAACATAAAAGGCAGTATCTCAGACAAAACTCCTATAGCAAATGTAACCTTATTACGAACGGCGTAGGATTGAATATGCTTTGGGCATTGAATCATAGATACTGCATTTTGGCTTAGGAGGGCAGCATTGCTTAACAACATAATTATCATTAATATCATTCAGATGGATAACAAAAAATAACAATGATACTCGTACATAAACAAACTTTCTGTTAAATATGTTCCTTTTCTCAAAAAACTCACTTAGTTTCTAAAAACCTTTCAGATTTCTTACGTTTTTCTTATTTAATTGTATTAATTCACTCGGTAAATAATTAAATATCTTAACACGCATTACTATACATATTTTTCTCAGCTTTGATATTCTAGAATTACACAATAACAGGCTTACATTGCATACCAAATCACTTGTTTTGCTAATTACTATAAAATTGTTAACCATAAAAACTTCTTACAAACTAACAACACATACAAAAGAACCTATCAATATTAAAAAGTAACAATTAACAATTATTAGCAAATGCGTCAGCATCTTGGACCCCGACGTGATCGCATAACCCATCAGTTTGTGTGTCATTGTCCCGAGATATTTATTTATTTTAAAGCTAATTCTCGCGAATCAAACTTGCTCACATAAGGCAAGCCACTCTGGCCAAGCTTTTATTAGAAACAAAATAATATAATGCTCATTTTCTAAAGAACTCTATAATTCTACTTCGTACTTACTAAGTTTGTGTGCATGTGTGTGAGCTAATTTGTTACTCTTTCACGCTACAAAGGCTAGACGGATTTGGATGAAATTTGGAATGAAGATAGCTTATACAAAAAAGTCAGCGTTTTATAATGATAATCGAAATCGTAGGCAGAAGTATAGTAATATAGTTCGTAATTACGAATTTTATGCCATCAAAATTAAAAAAAACGTATCTTCCATCAACGATCCTCTTTAGTACGTTCTATAAACACGCCATGTTTTGAATCGTAATCTAATGAAGCTTTGAATCCATTAAGGCTGGGGATAATCTATTTAGCTGGCGTCTACTTCAAGAGATAATTTTTAAAGATGACAAAGTGTGAACTAGAAATAGCTTTATTATTTTTAAGTAACCGTTGAGAGCCTTTCAGCTACATATTTAAAATAACAGAGACATCTTGGAGTCTGTTATAGGTAATGGATAACAATAATTATACACACATCGAACCATGTAATGATTAAATTCATCTTAACTCTAATATTAATTTTACCCGTGTGGTTGAGGTGTTAGAATAGAGCCCTAATCTAACAAATGAAGAGGTAACCCCAGGAGTGGCAACTCCATGTCTTCCCTTGGATGACGTAAGAGGCGACTAAGTGAATAAGGGCTTGTAACACTGTTAGGCGAAGGGCTTGCAAACATACAATCACGCCTTTATTTCCAAAGTGAGGTAGGCAGAGCTACAGAAATACCAACAACTCTAAAAAGTCTTGTTTATTATTCTGTAACCACATTTTGCACAATCAGGCCAAAAGTTTACTAGTGTATTTATTAGTGACAGGTTGCAAGCCCATCGCCTAACAGTACTACAAGCCTTTATTCCATTAGTCACCTCTTACAACATCCACGGGAAGACATGGCGTGGTACTTTTCTAACCCGGCAACCACACGGGTGGCCAAAGTAACAAAAAAAACATTTATGTTTTATGTTGATATCGACGAAACAGCATATTAGTCTCTTAAAACACATCACTATAAAGCATTTACATACACAGAAATTTATTACAATGATTGTATTGTAAGTATGACTGAATAAATAACCCTTTTCTTGAGTCGCCCGTGTGGCTGCCGGGTTAGAATAGTGCCACTCCATGTCTTCCCGGGGATGTCGTAAGAATCGACTAAGGGAATGAGGGCTTCTAGTACTGTTAGGCGATGGGCTTGCAACCTGTCACTAATACACTGGTAAACATCTTAGCCTGTTTTTGCAAAGTGTGGTTACAGAATTGCTAACAACTCTTGTTGTATTTATTGGTATTTCTGCAGCTCTGCCTACCACACTCTGGGAATGAAGGCGTGATAATATGTGTATGTATGTTTCTTGAGTTTTTTCGCCTCCTGCTCTCTGCAATGATGGTGTTGTCCAAAGCGCTCGCACACCACATTCACTGGCTTTTGATAGAGAACTCATGTGGCCAATTAACTGAATAAATATTTTGAATATTAAATTTTGTAACAAAAAATAATAGCAAAGATAAATTCCAACACTTTAACAAAAAGTATAAACTTCATCTTCGAAATGGAATCCTATTAAGAGTCTCACTCGGGAGTTCGTATCGGTCTCACCCCTTCTTCGTTTAATGAGGGAGGGAACTTTTAATACTTTTCACTTATTTTAAACTATGTCGTGGCGAAAAGTGCTGCACCGATCATTTTACCGAAAACTTATTATTTTAGCCTTGATCTTTATTTTACTCTTTTCCAATATACAGTTCATGGATGGACCCCTGATGTAGTAATAAATATTACATTGATAACATTTATAATAATAATTAGGGACGCACGATACTACCCCTATTTTCCCTTATGGGGGTTGATTTTTGGAAAATCCTTACTTAGAGCACCCCTACAATATCCAAGCAATAATTCCTCCTAATTTCAAGTCCCTAGGCCCTACGGTTCGGGCTGTGCATTGATATTTCACCAGGTCAGTTTCTTCTTTCATATACTTGGATAAATATACTTTTTTAACTAATCTAAACGAGTATTTTTAGCCGACAACCAGAAACGAAGAAAGTTTTAACACTTATTAATAGTTATAACATACTTTCATGTATAGAGTAAAAATAATGTTGAGTAGAGAACAATGTAAAAAAAAACATATAATACGGAATAAACTAAGTTTTGACCCTCTTATTAAGAATGTATATACAACCAAAACTTGTTAAAATTGTAAAACTTCTTTTAATGTTTAGATTGTTTTTTCATGCGTAATATTTTAATTCAACGATATTGGCTTGAACATGGTAAGTTACGAAATTAATTCAAATTTATTTATATTTTAAACATGGAACAACAGCTGTGACGTCATTCCTGTCGTCGATTTTGTATAATGTTTTTGCGGGGGGTCTGAACTTTGACTTTTTAAAGCTTCATGTCTCATGAAAAAATTACACGACAATTATTTCGCGTATACAGTTAATCCTCTCTTACACAGCATTTTCCAGAGAGCGTTCCCTATTGCATGGCAACTTGAAACACGGCAATTGGTATACAAATAGCTTTCCAAAGACAAAAACAGTTTGTGCAAATCATCTGACCCAATTTTCCACCTTTTAGTCTAGACAGCCAATTAATATTTAATTAATAAAATATGAAAATACCCCGTCCCAGCGCTTCATATTTACCTCTTTCAGGTAATGAAAATAATAATGTGAGATAATTGCGTCCTGTTGGTTTTACTTCGTCGTGACAGAGTGCGCGCGCGTGCGTTGACGTTTGCTAGAACGATAAAGTGGACTGTATAAGACTGTGCCAATTTCACCATACGATGTTAATCAATGTTAATCGACTGTTAGTTCAACTGTTAACTGTGTATGGTGAAATTGGTACTTAGAATGATTAGCGATTAAAATCAAAATCAAAATCAAAATGTTTATTCAGTAAATAGGCCCCCATGGGGCTCTTTTACACGTCGGTAATATGAAGTGAATTTACTAGCGCTTCAGATAAGACCATCATTGCGGAGAAGAAGCGCCAAGAAACTCCAGCAGAAGGTCATTTTTTCAAACAAAAGTACAGAAATACTTAAAAGTAAGTTACATTACAAGTACTTAATAAAGTAATAAGCACCCGTTCACGAGTATGACGCGTATCTCAGCCATCGCCTCTCTCCACCATGTGTTCGGGAAATTAACCTGTATATCCCCGGGTGATCAGATTCAGTCGGCTTAGGCGATGGTCTTGCAACCTGTCACTAATATACTAGTAAACTTCTTGGCCTGATCGTGCAAAATGTGGTTACAGAATTATAAATAAGTAATTTAGAGTGGTTGATATTTCTGTAGATCTGTCTACCCCACTCAGGGAATGAAGGCATGATGTTATGTTGTTGTTGTTGTATTTTATATTTGTTATCTCTTTTGTTTGTATAATAAAGTGTTTACACACAAACATACGAGTACATAAGGTCTTACCACCACTAAATCTATTCTCATCAAACTAATCATTATAGTGTCAAATACTCCTGGTCGCCGGCACTAACACGTCATGGCCCCAGATTTATGTCCGTCCATACGTCCCGATCAGTTTTATACGAACACGAACAATAAATATAGCGCTGACAATTTATTGGGCATCAGATGCGAAAACAAGCGGGTTCCGCCATTTTTCAGGAGAATGACAAGCTTTTTATATGAGAAAATACGTATTTGGGTTGTTTTAGCCCACGTTCGGAAGTTTACATAGTTATTAGGGTTCCGTGCGTCCGAATGAAAAAATGAAACCTAGCTGGGATTACTCGTGTTCCTGTCTGTCCGTCTGTCACAGCCAATTTGCTCTGGATCTACTGGACCGATTAAGTTGAAATTTTGTATACTTGTGAATATCTGTGACTCAAACCCGGACGTGTATCGTAAAATTAAATTTTAAATATGGGGGTCACTTTTGGGGATTCATGAGTAGGAATGTGACATATCAAAGGAAAGGGCTTTTCATACGAATCTCTTTTAAAATAGACAGTTTTAAAGGTTTTTAAGAAAACATATGGACATTAACCATTCACCCGCCCTCCCCCACAACCTTTATTACAAAACTACTAAGCGCATAATTATTTAAAAAAAAAAACTTCCGGTTTCCTGTTCACGCGAATTTCACTCGCATATGTCTAGTTTTTTTAAATGGTTGATGTGCGTGCTTGCCCTCTGCTCATCATAAAAAAAAACAAATTCAATACCCACTTATAATATCCTTTTTGTTTTAATGGCAAAACAAGTGTGTAAGGAAGGAGACGCGCATTCAAAATACACTGTTTTCTAGTATGGATTTTAATATTCTGCGTTTCTTGAGTGGTCTCCTCCTGGGAAAAGTTGGTAGGTTTTTGACGTCTTAAAGTGTCCGTGCTCACGGAAAAATCATTTTTTATTTAATAACGACAATACTCTTTTAATGACCAACTTCATAATAGGAGGTCATTAATCTTATATGTACTATATAATTATGTGGACACGGATTATTGGAATTTACATTTTGTAATAATCTATCAGGGCCTCCTAAACACTATACTAAATTGTATAGGTGTATGTATATAAGTATGTTTGAAAGAGTATGTATGTTTATACACGCGTTTTTTCGAAACTAAATCGAATTTTGAGCATATTTTTATTGGCTTACATTTATTTTCAACTAGAGAACAGTGCAAGTTTCATTCCTCAAAATTGGTTCAGTTGTTTTCAAGTAGATAATGGCTTAATACGTGTAAATGTGACAAACTTTGCCCAAATTCTAGTGCATATAAGAAATAAATGCTTAAAGTAAAAAACTGACCCGTGTGGTTGCTGGGTTAGAATAGTGCCACTCCATGTCTTCCCGTGGATGTCGTAAGAGGCGACTAAGGGAATAAGGGCTTATAGTACTGTTAGGCGATGGGCTTGCAACCTGTCACTACACTAGTAAACTTCTTAGCCTATTTGTGCAAAATGTGGTTACAGAATTATCAACAAGTCTTTTTAGAGTTGTTGGTATTCTGTAGCTCTGCCTACCCCACTCTGGGAATAAAGGCGTGATGTTATGTATGTATGTATGTATGTAAAAAACTACGAAATAAAAAACTATTTTTTATTTGTCTATTTACTTCAAAATAAAAGAAACTCGAAATTATGAAATATGACATATTTTCCAGAGAAACGAAGTCAAAAGTAGATACGAAATAAATAAGGGGCCTATAAATATTCTTTTACAAGTTGATAAAAAAAACTATAAATCTAGTGAGGCCCATCATACTTCAAAAAGGGAAATTTTAGTGACTGGAAATTTTAATTAAGGAAATAAAATTTTGTTTCCTTAGCTCTTAAATGCCATTTTCAAATTTAACAAATACATCACAAAACAAATACACAAACAGAAACAAGAAACAAATAAAAAATAATTTAATGGTCATTAACATAATTATAGTTTTAAGTAAATTGCCTCGATTATGTACCTCCTGTGGCACTTCGGATCTCACGAGGTTTAGCGTCAATGCAAGAGTATAAAGCAATGTTAACAGGTACCGACTGCTGCTGTGGGGAAAGTCCTATGACGTTAGCAGGCTATTCATCAGTAAGAAAAAGTGCATTAGGGCCCTCTGTAATAAGCCACCACTAACATCTTGCAAATTGTTATTTGATGAGTTGAAGTTACTCACTCTTCCATCACTTTATAAATTGGATATGAGCAAATTTGTAAAATTTAATTTAAATTCACTCAGCTCAAAAATGTTTGTAGCTTCAACACCAGGTATCCCAGAAAACTAGAACAGCAGAGAACAGTATCAATATTATGGAGAAGAAATTGTTATTGCATGGCTGTAAACATTTTTAATAACATTCCGATAGACATAATAAATTTGCCATATAATAGATTTGTTAGTACGCTATGTAAAATGGTTACTAGAAAAGAGATTTTACTCTGTTAGGGATTTTTTATCTTTAAGAAATAATTAATGGCAAGTCATTATAATGTTAAAAAATATTAGGGTGTTGATGCATGAAATTTGAAATTAAACCGACTTATTAAAATTAAGAGTCACATTTGCATGCTGGTGTCGCCGGCGAGAGCGCTGACCAAATTTATATATTTTTATCAACTACGAATATTGTAACCGCGTCTCAAGTGAATAAATTTTGATTTGATTTGATTAACGTAACTTAACGCACCATTTGGACCAGTTTACTTGATCAAGCAAGTCGGATCAAAGTATCTGATTCCGCCATTTCGCAAATTAAAACAGCAGCCCCCGGCAGCGCGCGCGCGTTATCAAAGGCAATGCATGGTGAATGCCACTTTTGGTGGCGCAAGTCATGGGAGACTGCGGGGAAAAACTTGTATATTTTAAGCGCTATAATCAGAGATCGGACAAATGGGCGTCATTACACGCAATAATGTGGACATGACTCCTTAGATTTTTCTTTGCTCTATCTCATGCTTCGTCTGTTGTCATTGTTTGGCTGTTTTGGAGGATGTATGTATGTATATATTATATAGATGTACAATTATATGTATTTATATAATTATTTACTTTATGTATTTGTATTTAGTCTATATATAAATAGTTTTAATTTCAAAATTGAAATAATTTAATTGAGTCTTGTAATTATTTCATACAAAAAAAAATACATACAATGAAGGGTATAACTTCCTCCTTTTTTTTGACGTTGGTTAAAAAACTAAAAAACCTCAGGAAAAAAATAAAATCTTTTAAAATGATTGGTAATAGGTCAGTCCAACTAAATTAGTGGTGGTAAGACCCCGTGCAGGGTCCGTCCGGATCGCTACCGTCATTTTATACATTAACCACCCGCCAAGCAACAGTGTTCGCATTGTTGTGTTCCGGTGTGGGGATAAGACAACCGGTGAATTACTAGCATAGAGGCATTCCATCTTAGTCCTTAAGGAGAAGGTACACGAGCACTCAGGCCACCTGATGGTAAGTGGAATCTGAGACCCATAGTCTTTTGAATTATCAAGACTATAATCCTAAGACCTCAAATGCGTTGCCAACCCGGAGGACGAAGATGCAATGCCTCAACCACTTGCGGACCACTGACTGTCACAAAAATTAAGAGGGCTCAACTCACAAGCGGCGAGCGTTATGTCATTAGAAATGCAGCGTTAACTTGCGCCAACTGCGCCTAACATACATGCAACGCAACACGGCATCACACGTATGCTAATGCTTTTCAGATGCGGCTGCCGCGCCCCACCAACTGCTAGAGTTGACAAATGGTTTTAAATTAAGAATTAATTTTGTGTAGACGATTTTTTGCCGCTTTACCAATTATATCAATTTATTTTTTACAAGCTGTTGCCCGTGACTCTATTTTATTTTAAGTAGGTTGTCGATATTCGCTCGAAAACTAATCTATTTTATTATCTATGGAATTTTTATTATATTAGTATGGATTTGGATAAATCAAATATCGTTACAATCACATTACAGAATATAATTATTTATAGATATGGATAAATCAAATATCGCGTGACCCCTTGTTTCACTGACACGAATTTCATAGAACGTAAAATGTTAATTTCATATAAAGCTAATTTCCACTGAAACTTCATTGTTTTCAGATTATCTTAAGCATGGGTTACGTAGGTTAGGTTAGGTTAGACAAGTGAATATCAAAAAATAATCTAAAGACGAACATTTTTCAGCACAAATTAGCTACATTATATATATACATTCTTCTTTTCTGATACATTCTATGAAATGAGTATCGATGAAACAGTGTACAACCCAAATATCGTTATGATAACTTTACAGTGGGGCTAGACAAGTTGAATTCGAGAATCGTTAGCGATTATGTTTAACGTAAGCCACCGAGATAGTAACACTTGACTATTTAGGTGGTTTACGTCAATTCCATACATTTGCCTATCGAAACATAATCGCTAACGATTGTCGCATGCAACTTGTCTAGCCCGACAGAATATATTTTACCTACCTGAGTCTTAAATTGGTAAAGAATTGAAAAAAAACCCATATTACAAAAAAGTATTAGATCAAAATTGAGTAGGTACCGACCCGCTCAGACTCGCCTCTACTGGTTTTTTTTTTTTTATGTAAGCACCCTTAGACCCTAGCCTTACAAATACAATACCCTACCGTAATCCGCTGTCTCCCAAGCCGCGACCTTACCTTAACCGCCAGCAAAGTTACATGGCAGAGCTAAAACTTGGATTCATTACCAAGTATTGACGAACTAATATCGCACGACGCAGTTCCCTTTGTAGAGCTTTGTCCAACAAAAATTAGTTTGTTGTTGACAACGCTGCTCATTTGAGAGAAGTTGATTAGAGAGAGGATTAGAGGGTGGTGAGAGAGTTATATGATACTTTGCTTTTATAATTTCTATAGACAGGAATAGTAGTATAAAAAAACCTGTCAAGAGCATGTCGGACCATGCTCAGTGTAGGGTTCCGAAGCCATTAAGTACTACAAACATAAAAATCAACATTGTAATAGGAACTAATTTTCTATTTAAAGTCAATTGGTGCCGTCTTAGATGATTTTAGTAGGTATAAACACTTTAATCGCCTGTATCCCAAGAACCAATGATGTCTACTTAGTCTTGATAGTTTTTCTTTAAAATTCGTTATATGTTCTGTTGGGTAAATCCTTCGACAATTCAAATAAGCAGGGGAAAAATCACAGACACTCACCAAGTTCCAGGAACGTAGTATCTCCTGGGGGCCCCCGTCTGCTGGTCTCCGTAGGCGTATTACGATAGATTTTGGTTGACCTGTTTGCTGCTAGGATTCGAGTCGCGATATCTAGGTTTTGAGCCGAGAATCATATATTTTATACAGCAGCCGTTGCTTGCGTGTACGAGTTAAATCAGTTCCTTTTTTAGACTGTCGAGGGCAGCACTGTCGCATACAACGTGCTGCGTTTTGGTATTCCTTGCTAGGAAACGTTTAGTTTATTGTGTCCGCAAGTAACCCTGATATTTGAGTAGATTCGGAAATAATTAAGATATAATTGTTTGTGCTAATGTGCCAAAGTTACATGGACGTTAAAGTACTGAACATGCCGCCGACCATAAAATAGTGCTTATTTTATTAGGAAATAATTAAAGAAGTATGTAACATAAGACTAGACATGCTTATATTTAGTTCCAGTAAGGTACCTACTCAATAGGTAATGGGCAGACCTTGACTACAGGTCGCTTAGTAAGAGTGTTACCGATGCGTACAGTAACCACGCGACTGACACCGTCGGCGCCGGGGTGAAGTTGCTGCACGCGCGCCAGGCGCCACTGCAGGGGTGGCAGCGCGTTGTCAACCAACACGACCACAGAACCGTCGCGGAGGAGTGGGTGAGACTTGTCGTGGAACCATTTTCCTCGCTGCTGTAGCTGATGGAGATATTCAACACTCCAACGTTTCCAAAAATGTTGAACCGCTTGTTGAACGATCTGCCATCTCACCAGGCGGTGTGGGTTGTCGTTCGAGAGGTCAAATTCGGGCAACGAGGTTAATGGTTCCCCGATGAGAAAATGACCTGGTGTAAGTGGGAGTGGATCCGCAGGATCATTACTTAGAGTACAGAGCGGTCTGGAGTTCAGAACAGCTTCTATTTGGCACAGAAGTGTATTAAATTCGTCGTGAGTTAACGTAAGTTTACCTATGACTCTATAGAGATGCGTCTTCATGCTTTTGACCGCTGCCTCAAAAATGCCCCCAAAATGAGATGCATACGGAGGGTTGAAATGCCATGTAATGGCGAGGTCAGTCAGTTGTTTATTTAACATTGTATGATTGCTATCGTTTTGTAAAAATGTGTGTAATTCGGATAGATAGCGGTCACATCCGACGAAATTACGGCCGTTGTCTGAATAGATGTCAGTACACAAACCTCGTCGGGATATGAACCTACGTAGCGCGTTTAAGAACGACTCGGTGGACAGTTCTGGAACTAATTCCAAATGGACTGCCTTCGTTGACATGCACACAAATACACAGACATACGATTTGAATACCTTTGCCTTTTTAAAACTACTGGATTTTAAGTGAAAATGTCCCGCAAAATCTATCCCTACGTGCAGGAATGGACGCATTGAACGGACTCTAGCTGCCGGCAGTTGAGCCATAGATGGCTGCGGCGCGATGGGTCGTGCGCGAAAGCAACGCACACAACGACGAGTGCGCATTCGGACTGCATCGCGGGCAGACAGAATCCAATAAGTTTGGGCAAGTGCAAACTGTAAAGTTTGAGGACCAACGTGCAGGTTTGTCACGTGATAAAAATCTATCAGTAAGTTAGTAAAATGATGCTTCTTTGGTAATACAATTTGATGTTTGGCATCGAACGGTACGTTGGCATGATTGATTCTACCGCCGACCCTGATATGTCCGGTTTCTTCGTCTAAGAAGGGCTTAAGTTTTTGAAGACGGTTGGTACACCTGTCGTCATCCTTGAGACGGGCTATGTCTTGGGAGAAATGTTCAGCTTGAACAAGTGAAATTATACGATTCAGAGCCTGTTTGGTCTCTGGAACCGTTACATAGTTCGTTTGAAAGTTTTGGGATTTACGACATTTGTGGTAAAAACGAAAGAGTAAGGCGACGATGCGCAGCATCCTTGGAAGTGAGGAAAATCGCTCAAGGAATTCTAAGCTGGGTTGCCCGTAACTACCTATTAAAATGTGTTTGCGACGTTCTTCATTTGTATGACAATTGACGTTAGAAACTGGCCACTCTTGTTGTGGCCTTGTGAGCCACGGGGGACCACGAAACCATAGAGAGTGGTCTAGTCGAGAGGGTAGAACCCCTCTAGATGCAGGGTCTGCAGGGTTATCTGCAGATTGAACGTGGTGCCATTGGGCGGCAGGCACGTTGTTCGTGGTCTCCGCTATGCGGTTGGATATATAAGTCCGCCCCTTGTGCGGGGACGAGCGCAACCAGGCAAGCGTAATTGATGAGTCACACCAAGCGAAAACGTGGTCAAACGAGATTTGACTATAAGTAGAGAGAATCTTTTTTAAAAGTTTTGACAAAAGTAGAGCGCCACAGAGTTCAAGACGTGGAATCGTGAGGCGCTTTAAGGGTGCAACCTTTGTTTTACCGAGAAGAAGATGGGTACTAATGGTACCGTCCGAGTCAACAACGCGAATGTAGACGCAAGCTGCATATGCCTTTTCGGAGGCATCCGAGAACCCGTGTAACTGTATTTGATATTTGCTAGGAAGCACGTAACGTGGTAGAATTATGGTTTGAAGCAATGGAAGCTCGTCAATAAATTGGTACCAAAGTTCACAGATACCCTGAGGAGGAGATTCATCCCAACCGGTACCTGATACCCACAGAAGTTGGATTAAATGCTTGGCGAATAAAGTGATGGGACTAATAAAACCCAGAGGATCATAAATTTTTGCTATCTCTGCAAGCATAATTCGTTTTGTACATTTTCGGGTAGGGACGTCGGTTTGATAGGTAAACGTGTCTGATCTGGGATTCCACTTAAGTCCTAAGACCTTGACAGTAGTGTCGGTATCGAGCGCTGAGAGAATAAGTGCGTCGTCTTTGCTCACGTCGTCTTTATTTAATTGAGATAGAAATACTGAACTATTACTCGTCCATTTACGGAGTTCAAAGCTTCCCGCCTTACAAATAGACGTGAGCTGACGTTGAAGAGCTACGGCGTCTGCTACGGTATCAGCACTGGTGACTATGTCATCAACGAAGACTTCATTAAGAAGCACCTGCGAAGCAAGTGGAAAGGAAGACGCCTCGTCGATTGCTAATTGACGAAGCGTACGTAATGCGAGGAAAGGCGCAGAGGCCACCCCAAAGGTCACCGTGCACAGGCGAAATTCCTGCACAGGGTCATGAGTAGAAAATCGCCAGAGGATGCGTTGGAAGTCACGATGTTCGTTTGTGACATTGATATACCTGTACATCATTTTGATGTCGGCCGTAAAGACAACTTTGTGAAGTCTGTACTTCAAAAGAACTTCGACTATGTCTTGATGCAATGTTTGTCCTGTTAAAAGATTTTCGTTGAGCGAACGACCCGATGTCGTTTTACATGATGCATCGTATACCACCCTCAGCTTGGTGGTGGCAGATGATTTCTTTACCACGCAGTGGTGCGGAATGTAGTAAAGAGGCGTGTCGCCGTGCGCGGCTCCAGTGACGAGTTCCATGTGCCCAAGGTCAAGATACTCTTGAAGGCACTTGTTGTAGTCTGCCCGTAAGGCTGGGTCACGTGACAGTCGGAATTCCAGTTTGGATAAACGCGAGAGGGCGATGGCACGGGACTCCCCAAGAGGGGGGGCGTTCTCCTTGAACGGGAGTGAAACTGTATATTTGCCAGTTGGGTCACGTTTGTGAGTATTAACAAAGATAGACTCGCACAGAATGTCTTCCTTAGATAGGTGCGTATTTTCTGGTGGTGACTCAAGTTCCCAGAACCTTTGTAATTGGACGTCTAACTGACACGTGCTAAGATTGACGCTAACCTGTCTCATTCTTTCGTAAGAAATTCTACCGTTAAGTAAATTACCGAAAATACTATTGATGGCTACAGGGGTACCCTGCGGTCCCTTGATGTTATCGTGGAGCAGTATGCTATCGCTATAGTCTGACCCCAGCAGGAGTTCGACAGGGCGCGTCGAATGTAACTCTGGGTCCGCTAACGTTAAACCTTGAAGGTGTGAAATTTGTTCGAATGAAGTCGGTACATTTGGAATGTAGCTAGTTATTTTTGGTAAAACAAGCGCTTCAATAAGAAGTTTAGGTTCCGGCTTGTTATGAGGTGTTACCTCGCAAAGCACGTAACCACGCGGTTGTTCGCTACTGTCACCTATGCCCGTAACGGTAGTACTGGTCTGCGCGGCAAAGCGCGGCAGACCGAGTCGCTGAACGCACGATTCCGTGATGAGCGTGGCTTGCGAGCCCTGATCGACGAGAGCGCGCACTGAGCGCGGCTGAGAGATTCTATCCACGGGGCGGATGTTAACGAGCGCAGTCGTAAGAAGAACTGTACAATTTTTACTATTAGACAACCCAGTAACTCCATGTAATGAAGTGGGCGCTGAAGGTTCCGCTACCGAATGTAATTCGGGGGATGTGGTACATTCCGGCGTCACTGCGACGTTATGTACGCGTAAATCTTCATGTAATGAAGAGTGATGACGCTGATGGCACACGCGGCAACTGTGGCGCGATTTACAATCTTTAGTGTCGTGACCGCTGAATAAACAATTATTACAAATTTTGTTTCCAGTAATGAAATATTTTCGTTCACTTAAACTTAACCTTTGAAACATATCGCATTTATATAACGGATGTGAATTATCTTTACAAAACGCGCATTTGATGATTTTTTTTAAATAGTCGACTGCAGTCGCAGTCGCAGCATTCACACTCATAGTTCGCGTGGAACGCGTAAAAGCAGAATCATGAGATCGCGGCATATTGTATTGCGCATCTGAACGTGAGCGAGAAAGAGATAGCGCGCGTCGCGCAGCATACGCGTTACGAGAAGGCATCCCGGCCGGGCCGGCCGCGGGCGCCGGTGCTCCAGCTGAGCGCGCGGACATCATCACCTCCGTCGCTGATAACTCCTTGTTAAGGAATTCGATTAATTCGTTTACCGAAGGCACTTCGCTAGGCGAATTTAATGATAATTCGAAACGTTTTCGTATGTTAGGTGTAATTTTACGTAACACTATATTTAATAACACAAAACTCCAGTTAGACACTGGAAATCCTAATGACTCTAAGGCCGTAATATTTTCATTATAAGTATTGAGCAAGTTACGTAAGCTAGGTTCAATGGCCTTGTCACTCATGGGTTCGACATCGTAAATATTATCGAAATGTTTTGTCGAAATGATTCTTTTGTTCTCATAACGATTGATTAACACCTGCAAGGCATTATCATAATTAGATTCGGTAACTGGAATAGATTTAATAAGATGAAACGGTTCGTCCTTTAACGACAATAATAAGTATCGAAATCGTTCTACATTGGTTAGTGAGACGTTGTTGTGTACTAACGATTTATACAAGTCAAAGAAGGAAGTCCATTCGGTTAGTCCACCCGTAAACGTATGTAATGACAACTTGGGTAATTTAATGTGTGACTTGTGCGCAAGTGCATCATGACCGTAGGCGTCCGCCACACTTGTAATGCTTTGTTTACGTGTTTCCTTGATACTATCTAACGTTATCTGAACTTCATAGTATAACGAATCAAACTGGTTGCGGGTTGCTAAGTGTTGTTCCTTATTAAAATCTCCTAATTTTACTGATTGCTTTTCAATTTTACCTTGAACTTGAAAAAAGGTTTTTTTAATAGAATTTAATTCTTTTACACGAACTCGAAATTCTAATATATTGTCCGTGCAATCTACAATGCGTTGTAGGCTATTTAAGGCTAAGTCACGTTCAAACTGTAATTGTTCAAGTTCCATTGTTACCTAGTACCTAGAATATAAAGTTCTGACTCGAGTTGAAGCTCTGCCCTTATTGCCTTAGTCGCCTCTTACGACATCCACGGGAAGACTTGGAGTGGCACTATTCTAACCCGGCAACCACACGGGGTTTGTATACAATATTTAATAATGTACCGATAATGTAGGGCTCTTGCCTTAGATATAACGGACACAAAATGGCCGCACGAAGTAGGTACGTCACAGTCCTACGTTGTAGGCACTGTACCTCAAACCTAGACGTACCAAGCCCGTAAGGTATACTAAGCAATGTTATCCAATGTGTATACTTTATGTTAACAATTATGTGCGAAATAATAGCGTTCGATCTTCCTTAATCAATAACGCTGCCGTGGGCCGGGCGCGCGCGAGCACTGGCTACCGTACCGATTCGGCGAAAAAAAAATAAAAGAAATGTAATTCCGTAAATATTGCTCAAAACCACTTGAAACTATATATAATTAGAAAGATCTCGTTGAGATCGTGCTATCCACACCGGTATTATCGTAAAATAATACGCTACGTAGTGGGAAACTCGATGTTTAGTTCGATGGCCGGCGGTAGATCCCGCGCTAAACGCATACGTCATCCGACGATAATCGGATTTAAACTAAGTTTAGCACTAGCACAAACAATTTTCTAAACAAAATAACCATCTGTAATATGGTATCCGGTTCGAAATTTTATGTTGGGTAAATCCTTCGACAATTCAAATAAGCAGGGGAAAAATCACAGACACTCACCAAGTTCCAGGAACGTAGTATCTCCTGGGGGCCCCCGTCTGCTGGTCTCCGTAGGCGTATTACGATAGATTTTGGTTGACCTGTTTGCTGCTAGGATTCGAGTCGCGATATCTAGGTTTTGAGCCGAGAATCATATATTTTATACAGCAGCCGTTGCTTGCGTGTACGAGTTAAATCAGTTCCTTTTTTAGACTGTCGAGGGCAGCACTGTCGCATACAACGTGCTGCGTTTTGGTATTCCTTGCTAGGAAACGTTTAGTTTATTGTGTCCGCAAGTAACCCTGATATTTGAGTAGATTCGGAAATAATTAAGATATAATTGTTTGTGCTAATGTGCCAAAGTTACATGGACGTTAAAGTACTGAACATGTTCTTTCATTTAAGTTTTTTTTCAGATTTTTAGTACTTTTACTTTTGGCTGTAGGGGGGGGGGACACTTGAGTCTAACAAAAATTAGCCCTTTAAAGCTTAATATTTCATAAACGGATTACTTAATCGAAAAACTGTTTTAACAAACCCTTATATTTTTAAAAAACCTATCCAACGACACCTGACACTATAGGGTAGACGAGAAAAATTAAATACATCGCCACGTTACGTGTAAGGTAACCTAAAAAAAATGTTTTTTACATGTTATTAAACCACTTTGTTGGCGTGACTTATATGCATATCCATGCCAAATTACAGCTTTCTACTAGCCTTCATTCACGTAGTCGCCTCCTACGACATCCACGGGAAGACATGGAGTGGCACTATTCTAACCCGGCAAATAATACACTTTGTGGAAATTTCAGGTGTGTAGCTATTACGCTTCATGAGATACGGCCTGCTGACGGACAGACAGACAGACGGACAGCGGAAGCTTAGTAATAGTCCCATTGGCACTCTTTGTGTACGGAACCCTTAAAATTTTCAACAGTTTGGAAATGTTTCTTTCGGCCAAAAGTATTTCGTCGATACATAAAAGTCTGCTCGTTTCTTAAAATCGTATCTCATCTTATAAATAAACAGTAAGTTAATAAAGGACATTGTCTAGAACCAGTCACCGATACAAATATTGACTGCCAAACACCAAAACATCCTGAACCCTCGTCCAATAAATATTCCTATAAACCGGTGGTCTGGTTAAACTGGTCGTCTTGCCCAGTTAATATTGGTACAGACTGGTCAAGCTTTGCAAAGGTCGGCGGAGTTTGCCTTTTGAGTTCAAAGGCAGCATCGTGAAGACTGTCAGCTGGAAATGACGAAGGTTTTAGTTGTTCAAACCTAGTATTTATGATATGCGTTTGCATTTGATTTTTTAAGTGGATGAGGGTAAAAAAGGAAGAAAAACCTTGTAGTACTAAATAGATAAAAAAACATATTTTTTTTCAGGTTATTAGATGTTTGACGGCTGTCAACATTTATTGACTAAAAATCTTGTGGTACTTTTATTAGATAAAAAAAACGTTTTTTTAGGTGATTAGATGTTTGACGGCTGTCAAAATTAATTGACTTACAATTAAGGCAATTAAGATTAAGTCTGTTAAATTGGTTTGCGAAATCCGGCATAAAAGGCAAATTAAATTATAAAAAGTGAAGGGATACGCATTGCAGAGTCTAAATATAAACATATCTTAGTCATACAAAGCAGTCAAATCTAGCAATTCCTAGGTCTTCAGCCGTATTTTTCCACCCGTATTGGTGCGTATCGACGATACAAAATTAGATTTCAGTGCACTTCCGATACTTCAGAACGCAAACACGGCATTTTCAGCTTTAGCGACCGATACTACAAACGACGCTGTGCCAGTTTTGCATGAAGAATGCTTTTAACCTTCGACACAAAGTCTGTCTGTCTGTGTAGTCGTAGCTACCAAACGGATGGACTAATGGACGCGGTGTAACTTCCTTAGTTCTTTAGATTTCATTTGGATTTTTTTCTAGATAAAAGATAGATTCGGTGATGTCAATTCTATGTTATTTTTAACTGAATTAGCCCTAGTATGCCCCTTGAACATGTATCTAATAGGTAGTATTAGTATAATATCACAGTTTTTTTACTTTTAATTGGGTTCAGTAAAATGACAATCACTATAATATTGTCAAACTGTAAAACAATGCTATCACTAAAAAGCTAATAGTTCTGGGCCTCTATTCAGGTGCGTTAAAACGATATCGTGTTTGACACGTTTAAGAATCGTTTATGTCACAGTCGCCATTATTGTAAATGACATAAGAGTTATCAAAACGTTGACAATACGGAAACGGGTCATAAACGATATCGTTATAACGCACTTGAATAGAGGCCCTGCACTTCATTCACAAAAGGAATTATTTCAACAAGGCACATATTAGGGGCCCAAAAAGTAAAGAGTTACTAACGTTTTCCTTCTCTATCGTTCCAATGTATGGGATGACATTCTCGTACGTAAAACCACGTGGTCAACTGTCATCCCATACATTTTGAGTAGTAATGTATGCAGGTTTTGCATCGTGCCTAGAGCATTTGGACTCACCAAGACTTTTCGGCGTTGTAACACACTATCCATTCCCATTGGAATCATCATCATCATCATCAGCCAATGTTCATCCACTGCTGGACATAGGCCTCTCCAAGAGCATGCCACAGAGTTCTATCCTCGGCCATCCTCATCCATCCGCTACCAGCGACTCGTTTCAGGTCGTCGGTCCAGCGGGCCGGCGGGCGTCCCACGCTGCGTCTGCCAGATCATGGTCTCCACTCAAGAACCCTCTTTCCCCATCGACCATCGGTTCTTCGGCAGATGTGACCAGCCCACTGCCACTTCAACTTGCCAATCCTGGTGGCTATGTCGGTTACCTTGGTTCTCTGACGAATGACTTCATTTCTGATGTGATCCATCAGAGAAACTCCAAGCATAGCACGCTCCATGGCTCGCTGAGCAACTTTAAATCGGTGGACCAGTCCCGCCGTCAGTGTCCACGTTTCCGCACCATAGGTCATGACTGGCAGTACGCACTGATTAAAGACTTTTGTCTTTAAGCACTGAGGAATGGCCGAGGAGAATACTTCCCCACTGGAATACGTCTACGTAATATTGTATGGTATGACAGACATTGAATTAGTAACTATTCGTGTAACGAACTTACATAAGTTATTTATTGCAATGTAAGAGCGTGAGTACATGAAGCAATACATACATACATTAAATCACACCTGTTTCCCAGAGGGGTAGGCAGAGACCACTTCTTTCTACCTGCTACGATCCTGACATAATTATCTCTTTCGCTTCTTCCACATTGATACATCGAGTCATGCATGCACGTCGGTTTCGGGTACTTAAGATTCAGCCCTTTTGCAGAATTTCTCCGATTTGATTCGAAAAAGTACGCCTAGGGCGGCCCCTTCCGACCCTTTCACTCAGTTTCGCACTATATATCTCTTTCGTCAATCTTCTTTCATCCATTCTTTTCAAATGATTTTAAACCATCGAAGCATGTCCTTTTCAATCTTAGTCACTACATCTTCTTTCAGTCCACACTTTTCTCTGATCTTGTCATTTCTTACTCTATCAATCAGTTTCACACCACACATAATACGCAAAGAAGTAAAAAGGTATGTTTTATACATAATGCGGACTATCAGTAATAACGACATCAATAAATACTGTCATAACTTCATTCGTTAATAAAATTACAGAACCTTCCCACAAACTTGTAAATATTCCACATCATTAAAGCAGTGTTCGGTGCCAACTATGGATGTATTCTAAAAGAAAGCTTAATTTGCAATCGTTTTCTATCTAAAAATAACTCTTTTGATATCATTCATTCTGTAAGTCAAATGTTTATTTATTTTTCACTATTACCTTACACCAAGATATCACTTTACTAAACACGATTACAAATCCAACTGTACTACTACTACTTGAAGGGTACGCAGACAAAATATTTCATGTCTATTCAATTTTGTACGTGATTAATGTATACAGTGTGGAAAAAAGGACGCCATATGGACGGCAGCTACCTTAAATATTGGAAACAGCCAATTCTGCTCAAAGGACACGTATTTTATTTTTTGAAAACGATAAATACTGAATTAATGGATTGTTTGAAAATTCTTCCTCTCTAACTGGGAATCGAACTAATCAAAAATGACAAAATAATAGTTGCAATTATTTCAACATCCATTACACTTTTACAAGACCTATGGTTAAACGGTTTAGCTATTGCAAAAGCTCGTCTATCTACAGGTTAATTTTGAATAAAGGCCACCCTGTATAACGCATGTCAACTATAAATGCACTATCGTAAATTTTCAAAACATGTCATATATCTTGTTTTCGCGTCAAAGATGCTCAAACTTTCTAAATCGCGCGCTACGCGATAAACCCCAGCAGGGCGCCCGCGCCGGTATAATGTATTTATCGCCGGCGTCTCACGTAACTTGCGCATAAATATCAAATCTCGGCGAGTTCGCCCATCAATTATTTAGGGGTACCCTTTGCCTAGCTAAGGTAGAACAGAGTATGCATTTGGAAAAATACAGATGTGCTTTGAAATTACGCTAACGTGCATTTTAGACTGAAGTCTGTTAGTTTTTTTTCTTTTAGCCTATTTTGGTGTCCCACTGCTGGGCAAAGGCCTCCCCTCTTTTTCGCCATTCGTCCCGGTTGAGTGCATGCTCCCGCCATTCGCTTTGAAACGCGTCCAAGTCGTCCCGGCATCTGCTTTTTGGTCTGCCTCTGCTCCGGTAGCCATCTTGCGGAGTCCATTCGGTGGCAACCCTGGCCCACCGTTCCAGATGCATTCGGCAGACGTGTTCAGCCCAGTCCCACTTAAGCCTAGCGGTCCTGTTACCCACATCAGCAATGCAAAACTTTAGAGTTAGTTATTACAAATGTGAATATTAATAAATCATGAATACTATTGATATTATACAGGTTGTTCGGCAGAGGGGTGGACAAACTTCAGGGACTAGCTCTGTAAGGTCATACTCACCAACTTTTATTATGGCACCAACATCCAAATCGCGAAATAAAACAGATGGAACAAACTTTGAGAGCATTACAACCGAAACGTACGGAACAGCTGTTTTTTTTTTCGCTATCGCTGCCACACCCTGTATAAACCTAAATATATAAAAGGAGAAACTGACTAACCAACTGACATAGCAACGCACAGCCCAAACTGCAGGACCTAGGGACTTGAAATTTGGAGGGAGTATTGCTTGGGTGCCATAGGGTGCACTAAGAAAGGATTTTCCCAAAATCAATCCCCAAAGGGTAGAAATAGGGGAAGTAGCGGGAAACTAATTCTATGCGTAAGAAGTCGCGGGCATCCTCTAGTGTATCATAATTGTCAACAGTTTGTTTAACTTTTAATCAAATTGCAAATTAAAATCACTTTTGTCATTAAATTGGCTACATTACATTGGCGGTGACCACTTTGCATCAGGTGAACCGTCTGCCTGTTTGTGCTAAAAAACAACTTAAGAAACATGTTATTTCCCTACAGTTTGATAAATAGATGTACATGTTGCTTGACCCAAAAAAAATAGAGCTAACTAAAAGATTTTTTTACTTTTAGTTGACAAAAAAAAATGATTTTAATTATATCCCAAAGCCGATAGTAACAACATCTTTAGCCATTCAATTAACATCTTAGTTGATGTATCTTGTTAGGCTCGTATAGATTCAACACGCATAATTATCAACTACCACAATCTTGTTAGGAACAACAAAGATTATTGCAGTGATTTGCAATCGTAATTTCTTCTTTCATGTCGGTAATATGAATAGTAAAAGGATGATATGCGTTGACCTCATGCGGTGAACGACCCAGTGTTAACTGCAGCTTTAATGGTGAGAGTGACATAGGGTATGTTATATATATTTCAACTAGAAGACGCTCGCGACTTCATAATTCATATTGATTTATTTGCAAAAAAAACGTATTCGTGCGCGTGGAATTAGTTTTTCGCTACTCCCCTATGTAATGAGTATGTTCATTAACCACCCGCCAAGCAACAGTGTTTGCGTTGTTGTGTTCTGGTGTGGGGATAAGACAACCGGTGAAATTACTAGCATAGAGGCATTCCATCTTAGTCCTCAGGGTTGGCAAGGCATTTGAGGTCTTGGGATTATAGTCTTGAGAATTCAAATGTCTATGGGTCTCAGATTCCACTTACCATCAGGTGGCCTGAGTGCTCGTGTGTCTTCTCCTTAACATAAAAAAAAATGTAGATGTAATTGTATGTCAAATACCTCGTTTATCGCTATTACCTCGAGAACTGTTCAATTTTCTGGGATAAAAGTATCCTATGTCCTTCCCCGGGACCTTAGTTACCTCCATACCAAATTTAATCTAAATCGGTTTCGTAGTTCCTGAGATAAGCGCTTTCAAGCAAAAAAACACTCTCTTCAGCTTTATATATCAATACAGATATAGGGTATGCAAAATAAAATATGGAGGAGTAATAAAAGAAGTATTTTTAAGTTGGAACATCTCAAAAATCAAGATGCATTATTTTGTTAAAGGGTTGTTTTGCCAAAACCGACCTACAAGAGACTGAAAGATAAAACTTTAAGCAAAGATACAATTGACCATTTGAAACACAGACCTATTAAACCTATGGACTAGAAATAACTACAAAATTTGCGTGTATACCTAAAATATCTTGGCGCACAATATGGCGGCTGTTTCTATACTTAAAATCACGATCGAAACCTAATGTTGTTATTCACTTGACAGCTCACGTACTACAAAACCGTGGTAACTAAGATGGCGGACTGGCAGCCCAATGAAGGTATTCTACGGTCATGTCAAAATGTTTCAAAATAGGGAATAACTAAATATGATGCTATCTCTTTTATTATACGCTACACAAAATTGGAAAGATAGAGATAAAGTATGGTTTAATGTTGCTATATCGATTTTATATATATTTGTATACGACAATGTCTATAGCAAAATAGGCCATCTCCTTATATTTCTATACTCTAAGATTTGAACTAACATTATTTGGCTACGTTTCCCTGGTACATAATACACTTGTGTTATTTGTTTAAGTCACCCCAAGGGCGTGACACTGTATGCACAAACGTACAAAACATTTGTTCTGTTGCTCTTTTGCTGTCTTCGTGGTTTGCTTAATTATGCATTCGGAAGAAAATGTAATAACAAAATGGTGTAAGAGCAGCTGCCATTACTGTCAAGCAGGGATCGTTACCGGTATTCTGACTACCGGTTTTAAATGAGGTATTACCGGTTATAATTGCATTTGGCTATTTATACCGCTAAAGCTCTGATTACCGGTATAATGAATACCGGTATTCAAGTATGTTATCGGTTTAGCCAATTGAGAACAATACCTCTTTTTGATACTTTACCTCTAAAAACCATTAGCAGTAATACCTGTCAGTGTCAATATTCTCGTTTATTCGTATATGTAAATGTTTTCGGTGCTCTTACAAAAAACTTAGACTCGCCTTAGACAAGTCTGAAATTGCAGTTAATTACAGTCTAATTTTTATCACACTTATCAGGTGCAATCAATAGCGGTATTGAATACAGGTATTTGATACTGTAAATAGTGTATACATAGCGATAAAAACAAAAGTGGAATGACAACAATATCTCTAATTTTAATATAGGTATTATTTTTTAGCGGTAATAATTTAACAATGTAAATACAGGTATTGAATAAAACCGGTTTTACAATCCCTGCTGTCAATTAAATAACAGCAATATGATTATATCGAGAGTAGATGGCCAGTACTTTTTAGGGTTCCGTTGTCAAACTAGGGACCCTTATAGTTTCTGTCCGTCCGTCCGCAGCCTAGCGCAGAGCCTCATAGTACAAGAAAGCTGTAATTTGGCATAAATAGTATATATTAGTTACGCCAACAAAATAGTACAATAAAATATACATTACATACATAAAATCACGCCTTCATTTCAGTTGGTTAGGCAGAGCTACAGAAATACAAACATCTCTAAAAAGACTTATTGATAATTCAATAAAATTTAAAAAAATAAAAGAAATATGGTACCCCCGTACACGCAACGTGGGGATCTATTATTTTTTCGTCGTCTACCCTATAGTGTGGGATGCCGAAGAATAGGTCATTAAAAATATTGTGAAATTGTAAAAAAAACTTTAGGAAATATTACTTAAAGCTTACTTTAAGGCGCAAATTTTTGTAAAAGTCTTGTCCCCCCCCACCTCTTACAGCCAAAACTATAAACACTAAAATCTGAAAAAATTTTTTACATGAAAGCGCATACAACGAATTTAAAAGAAAAACTATCACGATTAATTATACATCATTGGTTCTTGAGATACGGGCGATTAAAGTCTTTATATATACAAATGACTTTAAATATAAAATTCGTTATTACTTGTTGATTTTATGTTTGTAGTAAGTACTTAACGGATTCGGAACCCTACGCTGAGCATGGTCCGACATGCTCTTGCCCGGTTTTATTGTACAGTACTGATTGTTCAGTGGAAGATGATCATTAAGTATCAATGTTTTAATAGCCTAGTTAGTATAACTCAAGAATCGATGGAGTCTACTTAGGCGAAATAGATTTCCGTTTAAATGCGTTAAATATGCAAGATATTTTGCAGATTTTTTGTATTTGTAGTTTTAGCTGTAGGTGAGGACGAAACTCAGGTAAAATAACTTTGATATTTCCTAAATAGTCCAAACATAACTGATAATAATAATACAGTTACTGATATTTTAAAAGATATCCAACCAAAACTTACAAAATGTTTACTTATTTATACAACACGCGTTAAAAACAGGGACCAGAACCGGTTTCCGTTAAATACGCTTTTAATCGGGTTATTCGATAGGATTGATTTTAAAAACCCCATCAGTGCAGCAAGCGTATCGTTGGCTAGCCGCAATTAAAGGCTTATCCATTGATACGATGGATTTGGCTTTCCGCTGGCAGTCCTACCGGTATCAAAAACCCTTAATACGCTGGCGGCTTTTAAAGGGGTTTTGATAGATGTCAAGATATTTCAATCTCTGCGTCCAATTCCTGCAACTTATTATTGCACAACCTAACAATAGAAAGGTAAGCGGTCGGTAGGCGCACGTGGCGACATTTTGATGCAAGCGGGCCTAAGAGACAGCAATCAATAGGATTAACCCAACCCTATTGATACGCTGTTTCTTCCAGCTGCAAACACCCTATCGGACAACAAGCGCAATGGAAACGGTAACCTTATTCGAAAAGGTAGCCATATTGATACGGCAACACAACGGAAGGGGCTATCCGTTGTACGGGTAGCCCAGTGATAGGCTTTTGAGTCGAAAGCGCTTAACGAATAAAGCGGTTTTCCGGACCTAGGTTAAAAAAAGTTTTACGATAAAACTGCGACTAAAAACTGTTGAAAATATAACAAGCAATAAATTACCTACGATCGTTCATTTGTATAGTACCCTCACAATCCAGGCTATTCCATTAAGGACAGAAGCAACCTAACATTCTGCGATAATAGACGTGACGTACCGTCGACGACGTGTTTACTGTCCTCGGAGATGACGTAGTTTCCGCATCGAATCTGTTTCACTCAACTCCTTCCGGCTCGAGGGAGGATCCCCCCCTTTGGTCAGCAATGCTTTATTTAATTATGGTGTTCATGCCTGGGTAAAATAAAGGCATTCTAGGACTTTTCGGAAGACTGATCCGGGTCAGTAAAGACACCAGTAGTCGACAAAGGACCAATGTTCGACACTGATTCTTACTCAAAGAAGATAAGAGTTATTCATATGTTTTGCAACAATAAATTTATAACCCTATGATCTTAGAATTTAAAGCTTCTGTCGATTATTGGTGCATGTCAGCTAAAAGTGTCGAACATTGGTGTTGTTACCTTACACAGATTTAGGATATTGTCTTTCCTGTGGACATACGGAAGATAACGTTTTTAAGGCCTAATTTTCTAGCTATTTTTTTTTTTGCGTATTGTAGGACCGTCCGGATCGCTACCACCATCCTATTCAATAGCCTTCCGCCAAGCAGCAGTGTTCGCATTGTTGTGTTCCAGTTTGGGGATAAGATAGCCGATGAAATAACTAGCATAGAGACATTTCATCTTAGTCCTCAGGGTTTGCAACGCATTTCCAGTCTTAGGATTGCAGTCTTGTGAATGTAGATGTCTATGGTCACAGTTTCCACTTACCATCAGGTGGCCTGTGTGCTTGTTTGCCTTCTCAATGCCATAAAAAAAACTGGAGTTAAAAACTTAAGTTATACGCACACAAGCTTTTAACTATTGACCACAGGAAAGACTACGTTTATCCTTTAATCTACCACCAAGAAGCAGTGTTCGCATTGTTTGGTTCTGGTGAAGCGATCAGACAACCGTTGAAATTACTAGCACAGAGTCATTCCATCTAAGTCCTCAGAGATAGCAATGAATTTTCGGTCTTAGGATTGCAGTCTTAAGATTGAAGTCTTGAGAATTCAAATGTCTTTGAGACACAGATCCCCTTTACCATCTTGTGCGCGCGTTCACCGTAGCCATACCAAGAAATTTATCTAGACAAATTAGCGAGCTTTCTATACTAATATAATTAGCAGAGAACGAATTTTGTGAGTTAGTTTGTATGTGGAAGGCTTCGTTCAACAAAATTACTACTAGATTCAAGGTCCCATACAAAATCAAAGCGAAAAAGCTATTATTTGGCATGAATATGCATATTAGTCACGCCAACAAAGTGGTACAAAAAATGTTTTTTTTTTTTGGGTACCTCCACTTCACGTAATGTGGGGATGTATTTTTTTCTCGTCTATCATATAGTGTGGGATGTAGTTAGATAGGTCTTTAAAAAATATTACAGGTTTGTGAAAACAGTTTTTCGATTAAGTAATCGGTTTATGAAATATTAAGCCTTAAAGCATTAAGTTTTGTTAGACTCAAGTGTCCCCCCCCCACTACTGTACAGCCAAAACTACAAATACTAAAAATCTGAAAAAAAAACTTAAATAAAAGTCTTGGTATGGTTATAGTACAAACCCTAAAGAAAAACAACAAATAATAAAAGTTGTCTAGTGCGAGATGGGCTCGCACCGATTCGAATTCAGAATAGAATCTAATAATACCTAGTGTGTGGCGGCACGGAGCCCTCGATGCGCGAGTCCAGATCGCCCATGACTGTCTTTTTCCTCCTAAATATTTTTTGTATTTATATCCTCTTGTTCTGTATTCAACTGGGGCCTGTATTAAATCCTAGGACAGTTTCCAGAGCCGCTCTTGTCGGTGAAACTGCAATACCGCGTAACAAATTGAATA